>NMRB01001583.1:9303-20499 GCA_002633025.1 Notospermus geniculatus | reverse complement strand
ATTTTTTGGCAGAGCAATGATTTTTTTAACAAAAAAAATTTAATCACATAAAAATTTGAGAATTTTGTTCTCAGATGCCAGGAAAATGCATCTAAAGGGCTCCGCACACTAGCGATTTTTCGAGCGATTTTCTGGGCGATCGGCCTCGCAACTAGGCCAGCGACTGAACATTTTTACTTTTTGGTCTCCTCTTTGCGGCAGATTGTTACGCGACTGAATTACACAATTTAAAGGGCACCGCACACTAGCGACTAAATTGAGGAGACCAGCGACGCAAATGTCGACTACGACGTCGCAGGCGATAATCGCCTGTGAGGTCGCTGAGCTATTTCGCACACGACAATTTCCTAGGACGATTCGCAAGCGGGCGACTATTTTGCTGGAGACGGTCGCGGTAGCAGTGGACTGTGCCAAGCGACGAAAAGTTAAACATGTTGAACTTCGGTCGCTTGGTTGCGGGGATTTACCGCGCGACCAAATTGTTTAATTCAGTGCGTAACAATCTGCCGCAAAGAGGAGACCAAAAAGTAAAAATGTTCAGTCGCTGGCCTGGTTGCAAGGCCGATCGCCCAGAAAATCGCTCTGGGCGGAGCCTTTTAAAGCACTTAAAATTGTGGCTTCGCGTTTTCGGTGCTCACCACCTCCGTCGAGCTACGCCTCCTTCCGTCAATCCTGGTACACCGGCCCTGATATCGACAAACCGGCTGCCGTGTAGATTCCCAGCAATATTATAGACAAACTCATGTAGGTTTGAATGTTAGATTCGATGCGCTTCTTCTGGAATTGCTCTAAAGTAGCAAAATTTTCACCAAATTTCAACTTTTCGAAAATTCCTTAAGGGCAAGCCGACGTTGTGAATTTTTGGAGCATTGGAAATAAAACATGATTGTCAAAATACCATAAAAGTACAAGTTATATGGCGAAAATGAAGGCACCTGCAGGCCTATCAGGCGAAAGGAATTGAATGAGACGGGTCTTTTTAGCTAATAAGCTGAAACAAAAGACTAGTTGTCGGAACACTTTCCCAAGAAATGATATATTTTGAAGGTCAAACACCTTGCTTATCATAAAGTTCGAGGTTTTTTCTACCCGGTCCGCCCCTTTTGGTAGCAATATTTTCAACAGATATAGAGTACTCCACAAGGGAATTCCATGAATGGCGCCAATTAGTCCAAAACAGGGCGGCCATATTGGATCTGGATTTTACTTCCTGGTTCTCTTCTAATGTACTGAGCATGTATGGTGTGCTGGTCAAGGCTGCCACTCCCTGAATGTGTCATTTGCATGCTTCTTCTCTGAGAAAATTGTACCTGTTTTTCACATTTGGTGAATTTCTTTGTTATTGATTATGTAATGTAATTAAGCTGTAATTCTTGGGGCTTTGCTCATTTTCTGTTTCTATAAAGCACAGTGATCACATTGGACCATAAAAACAGTCAACTGGAGGTGTCTTTATTGCTTTTCTCATAGGGGCCTGGATCCAAGCAATATGAAAATGTAAAACAACGGCTTGCCCCTAAATGTTACCCAAAAGGCACCGGGAGACAATCAGATGAACGGCCGAGTTCGATCGGCCAATATAATGACAAACCGGCTAACTCCGAATGCCGATTACAGTTCGTGGATTGAGCGTCACAACGTTTACGGTATCTCAGAGTACACCGGTCATGAAGGTAACTACTAGACAACACTGCACGTGACCGAAGTGTAGAGGACCACCGTTAACGGGACTGACATTCTGGAACCACCCCACGCTTCATGGCCCGTCATTTGACGAGTACTTTGATAGTGATAAATATAATCCTATATGTCAAATTCATTAAATTCTCTCTTGTTACATACCTCGCGATTGTCCTGAAATAAAAAAAACGCACGAAACGACGTGAAAACTCATTGCCATGCCCAGGATAGCCCGATGGCGTTATCTTTTCCGTCCGGCCTATACTTCATCGCCGGCTGTATAGCAACGGTAGTGGTAAACGGCACGCCAAAAGAGCCTTGTGTTTGTCATGCATAAAGTGTTGCCTACGATTCCTGCGGTCACGGCTGCGCCAAGGACCGCCTGCGTCTTGGCGGTCTCCGCTCAGGAAGGCTCGCGGCTCTGCGATTCGTGGCGCAGGTCAAAATTTGCAGCCCGTCCGCCGGCGCAGTGCGCGGTCAGCTTCAGATATAAATGGAAATAATCTTACCAATCGTCGCAAGGAAGATGAGTCCCAAGATGAACAACACAACCTTCATTCTCCTATACACGAAGGAAATTTTAAAATATACTCAGTTTCAGAATTCCACATCGCTCACTTTATACTTTGAGTAACAAATAGGCGTACAAGTCAGATTTCGGCGTCCTCAGGAGGCACACATTCAAATTATTTTTTAGTTTTGTTTTTTTCAGTTTTGAATTTGTTCAGGTTTTAGTGAAAATTTTCATTTTTGAAAATCTTCTAATAAAACATCAGAAAATGTAAAAATAATGGGGAAAAGTTCACGAAAATAAAGAAGATCGTACACAAGAGAATCCTCAATGATCATTTTCGAAATTGAAGCCGTGCGTACATTCCGTACCTTATGATTCTGTAGCCGTGCTACCAGCTCACCAGCCAAAAGAGAATGAAATGATTCTGGCAGCAGGCGGGTACCGTCGTTGAAGCCCAAAATGGCCAATTAGGCCCATTTTAATTGCCTCGGGAACAGCGGCAATGCATCTGGTTGCATCTTGAGTTGCCTCTCAAGTGCAATTTAGACCTCATCGATAAAAGTGCAGACTACGCCTAATGCATGATGTACACATGTACGTATATTGATTCGATTTAGTAGACCTCTCTCATATCTCAACGTACGTAGACCTAAGGACGAACGTAGACGTTATGACAGTGCCCGATAGTACACCGCCAGTGAATGGTCACTCTCTGGTCAGAGTTACGGACATTCAAGCAATACCGGTAGTTAGTAGCCCTTGTTACACTACATAAAAAACCCGTGTCGAACCCGGGTTTTTTCTGTCCACACCTGTTAAAACGCGGTGTAATAATCCCCTCCGAGCTCGAACGGATTTTGGAGGGCTTAATTTAGGTTCCCGTCACAAAATGTGAGCAGTGTTGACGGGCACCGGGCCTCAGGAGGGATTTTTCAGAGCCGGGCTAGACCCCGGTGTCAAAAATCCCGGGGATTTCTATGTAGTGTAACCACGGCTAGTATCTTCTTTCACATTGCCAACCACAAACAGCCCCTTTGATGTACAAGCCTTGGCTATGCTTGGACATTTTATTGAATGCTCAAGTAGGGCTAAAGACATGTTTCCACTACAGCGATTTTGCGGCGAGCGGTGCGGTTTTCACAGGCAATAGGGCCGTTTAGACGACAGGCAAAAATCCACATGCGATCCCATCGATTCCAATAGGAGCAGTCAGCCGCGCATATTGCTAACAGATGGCAGCACAGTCTTAGCGGAACAAATGTACAGGAAATCTATTATGATCGCTGCTCGATCGATAATGACTGGGTCCGCTAGATGCATTGAATTGGGCCCTAGTGACACCTAGTGGTCAACTCGCTGACAGCTCCTATTGTGGTTCAAAACTCTTGCGTGTAAACGCTACCCAGTGCGGTCCAATGTGGATTTAAAATGGTCCCGAGTCCACATTGGACCGCATTGGACCACATACGACCACATTCAAATCTCGTCTAAACGCAAATGAGACCCGATGCGGATCCAGTCTGATCGAATCTGAATGTGGTTTTTTGGCTTGTCGTCTAAACGGCCCTATTGGGATAATCATGTATTGTTAAACCATCGAAGGATTATCCAAACCCCTGTGAAAAACGCATGGCATGACAACTGATCAAGGGTAGTTTAGCCTTTTTAGTTGGGTAGTATCCATTCTATGGACCAAGTCCAAATGGACTGAGTAACTTGGACTGAGTGCCAAAAAAAGATATAAACAATAATAATGAATGTTATCACCATAAATTGGTAAGAAATGGTTATCTTCAATTTGTAGAAGGTGAAAAGAGTTAAGAAAAACAAAACTATAACATTTTGTTCTTCGCTAAGCCGACCTGAAATCCCCACGTTACATCAACCCAATAGCGCTCCGCACTCAGTCTATAAATAGTAACAAAACATGACGACGTCACGTCATGTGGCACGCCTTTCGAGCAATCGTCTTCGACTCGGAAGCTTTCGGCAACCTTCCTGCAGCCATTGAAAGCACCTATTAAGTTTGACCACTATATGGTCGGTGAACAGGTCCGAAGTGATGCGGTTGTGTGGCGTTGCGCATACTGGAAATAGTTCACACATAATTTTTTACTTAACTGATGTTTGTTTGCATAAAATGAGTTATTTCGCAATGAATATAAATATAAAAACATTTGAGTGGTTAACTGTGCATTTTGCAAAGATTTTTATTGAAAAGTTCGTATGCATTTAGGTGACTCTTTCTCCCTCCCCACCTCGATCACGAAACAACAATGGCCGCCATAGCTTCACCACTTGAGAAATTCAACGTGCTGTTATAGCGTGACTAACCCTTCATCAGGTAATGTAACATGCTTCAACTCATTTTTCTGTATGTAGCAACACTCACAATGCCTAATTGGTGACTTAGATCATTCAAATAGATAGATTTGAACAGTCTTGTCGAACTGATCTTCATCGAAGTAGTTCCCGGAGCAATATGGCGCTGTCCGATATACGTCAGAGTTATATTACGATGTTGGCACGAATCGTTCTCTGACGTTCAGATTGGCCTTTCGAGGTAACGATTCACGGAATGCGATGCTGGGAATTAATTGCAACCTCGTTCGAAAGGTTGCTCCAATAGGCTACACACGTGAAACAGGCCGTGCATGCCGCACTGCGACTGATTCGAAATGGGGCCACCTCGTCCCTATATCATATTTCCTGGAAATACCGATACCCAGAAGTGTTGATTCTAAAATGCAGAATGTAAGTGGAATGTAACTCACTAAGCTCGTTTTATTCTGTTTATTTTGTTGCTTTCGTTCGCTTTTGCTGGAGAAAAATGAGGGGGAGTACTAGTCTTATCAGTACCTAGGCAGTATTCTTTGATATAATATCACAAAACGGTTTGTTTCTTGCATTTTTCACATTTTGGCACTCGGTCCAAATTCCATTTGGAATCAGTCCATAGAATGGATACTACCTTGTAGTTGACGGCGAGAGCCTGGCGGTGAGAGATGGACCGAATTCGACTGCGCTTTGTACCTCCACCCATACCTCCGCCACCCCGCCACTTGCCACCAGGATGTGTGCTACCACTTCCTCCCCCTCCAGTCCAGCAATCCCCCGGATAGAGGAACTACTGACCACGCAAGATAACGCCCAATATAAGGGATCTTTTTGCAACCCTTTCTGGCATGATACTAACTTTTGGAGATTCACTAGAGAAACGGTGGCGATAACCCTCCCGAAGGAGATGGATTTCAGCCACGGCAACATCAACTCGCGCTCGGGCCCCTCGGTGTCTTTCATCAGCCATGTCTTCGTGGACAAATTATTCCTCGCTTAAAAGTTTTTACACGTTGCGCACTGAGATATTACGTAATGTTAAATAGCAATGACAGGACAAGAACTGGGCGCGGTTGCACAAAAGCATACTAGGCGTAGTATCATTCTATCTCCTAGTTGACTTCTAACTTCGTATACAAACGCATAGTAAGTTTTATGTTTGAATACCTTGTTCACAACAGCTGGCCTCTCAGTTGGTTGCTGACCAGGCAAAAGGTTTTCTATCACACCGGGCCATTTTGGATTTCCCGTTATGGTTATGAACAGGTCAAACTTTCTATATTTGCCTGCTATGGCCAATGCATCCAGGTAATGTTTGTACATGTAGCGTGGGGAGCCTGTATGTGATGCAGGCAGGATTGTCAGCTGACCAATCCTTGTTTGTTCATTCTCTCCATTTTCCACAGACTTTGCTGCGGCAACAGCATCAGCAAGTCCTGAATATTTCAATTGGGTTCAATTTTCAATTGGGTTGTCAATACTGAAGCCAGAGTCACCGTAAGGCAGAATGACAGGATATGCAGCGGGGTCATGCATTAAATGATTTTCATTGATTCTCACAGTGTCCTTCTCATTTGGTACATCTGGTTTTCTCCTGTAGAGAACAACATCTCGATGTTCAGTTTGATCTCCTGGAGCTACAACAACAACATGAGGAATGTCTGGGTTCTGGTGTTTCTTTTTTGCTCCAACAGATTTGCTTTGAAAACCATTTTGAGATTTTTTGTTGGATTTGAGTTGAAAACATCTGCAGCACTTTTAAATGACTTGACCAGTGGGTTGATTTTCTTCAGTTCGGTCTGTAGCAGTTCAAGGGTTGCCGGGCTAATACACTAAGGATCCTTTGCCTGGTGGACACGATTTTTCAGTTCATTCTCTTGATCAAAGACAAAGATTTAGGGAAACTTTGGGTTTTTTCCTTCATCAGGGAATATGCTTGATGGAGAGAGGTGATAGGCCTACATCTCACCACTCATTTTGAAAGGTCGGGGTCCACGGCCACTGAATTCAATCTGTTTGCCGGTGATATTTTTGGATGCCATAAATACCAGCCCATTATACTGTCGGATGTTCTCAATGAACTGCCTTGACTGTGCGGAGGTTTTGTTGAATAGCTCTTAAAAGGCACCAACCATGGTCACAACATGCGCTGAAGATTTTTGCATTACCTGAACCCTTGGATGTTTCCCAAGGAAACATAAATGCACCGCATGCTTCACAGATTTTGTCCATTTTGGGATTTTTGAAAGGAGGACACTCTGTTTTATCAGTGGCAGATGTCCAGGCTGCTTTGTAATGTCGTTCCGTTCCTTTCTTTGGTGGATGATTCTCACTCTCAGGGCCAGGGTCCAGGGTGCAATTTTTTTCACCGCGGGAGTGGATGACCAGCCAAAAGCTTTCTGCACGTTGAACATGTCCGTCTCGGACCTACATGAACTTGCCGTTCTTGTAGAGGAGATCGAATATAGGGAGTATGGTTCAGCATCAGGCAGTTCAGGACTTGACATTTTTGGCCTCGTGGCATCCATTTTTTATAGGAATCGGGAACCCTGGAACAAAGGAACGCAGCCTTTTTAGACACTGTGGTTATTAGGCTGAGAAGATAACTTGTTTTCTGACTGGGACAGGTGCAAGAAACTGGTGGCGATGGATAGTCCGTAGCATCGTGGGTAACTGCTATAAAATGATGTAAGACAGTCAGCACTGAAATTTATTGAAAATCTAAATGTGTTCTCATGAAAACTATAAAATTCTAAACATCTTTGCCTTGCTGTAGGCATGGTAGGCAGACAATATTTGGAGAAATCAGTAATCAGTAAACACAGTCACCAGACTTAGCGTGGGAACTATTACACATGACGACGCCAGTCACAGGCTAACACACTTTTACAGTTTAGAGAACAGACTGTCACAAAAATACATATTTTAGTGATGGCGAACAATAAACAGTACAGTCACTGACGCCAAAAGGGTGAATGTCGTCCCGGGTACCCCTAAAGGGTACCCAGATCCAACCTGGGTATCCCTAAATGGCACCCAGGTACGTACTGGGTACCCTTTAGGAACCTAAAGGTTCCCCAGTTTGAAATTAACGCCTGGTGAGAGACCTGGAATCCAGGTCGTATATGGTACGTGCGCTGTGGTGCCGATTGCCAAATCACCATTCTTCAATCCGTGGAATCTCAAAATTTGACTGATTATCTGCTAAATTTTTGAAAAGAAGTTTGACTTGATATTTAATTTTGATGTCAGTTTGTCTTTTGGCATGTTTTGGTCCTTAAGTGGTCAAACAATTGCAGAAAAATGCATGTTCTGTCGAATCTTCTGAACTGAAGTGAATGCGAGTGTCCGGAAATAGACGGTATACCGGCGAGATACTATTTGAGACGCGAGTCTGGCACTCTGGTCGCCATAATTCATCTCCACGTGTTGCGCTTGCGAGCATGACGAGCTGAACGGTAAAAGTACCATCAACCTGGATTCCAGGTATCTCACCAGGTGGGAATTTCAAACTGGGTATCATTTAGGTTCCTAAAGGGTACCCAGCACGTACCTGGGTGCCATTTAGGGATACCCAGGTTGGACCTGGGTACCCTTTAGGCGTCACTGACCCATGTTTTCTTAAACATGTGGTTAAACAGTTTCTTCCTTTTGTTTCTCATCAGCACCAGTTTCTTCATCTTTAACTGGAGTTGTTTCCCCTTTCTCTTGTTTTATGAGTACGTGTAGGCCTTCTTTATATGGAGTTGCTTCTTCTTGTGTTTGGGAGCCAATGACATTGAGAACTTGACTCAATATAAGATCAACATGGCTGTTTTCGTCAGAGAAATAAGATGTTTCTGACACATTCGATTTGGAATCAGAAGTGCTTTGCTTTGGTGAAGATGCAGCAACAGGATCATTGGTGCATGGAGATATTGTTGAATATTTTAAACATGGGTCATTGTACCTTTAAGTTATTTTTTGCTACTTACTATTGAATTTACACCTTTAAGTTCCCTTTGTTGCCANTCTTTTTGTTAATATTGCAATTTATATTTAGAGACAAGAGCAGAACTGCACCTAGCACCCCATATTTTTATGTAACTAGGTGGCCACAATGTGTCATCGACACGCAGGCACCGTTCTTTTGAATAAATAAATAAATATTGAATTCAAGTAGTCAATGAGTTTTTTTTTTCCTTTTCCCCAATATGCCCAACTTATGGAAACAGCTTTGAGTTACGGTATTGGAATACTCAAAATTGGTGCCGAAACCCGGGAGACTGGAACTGGAACATTTGGAGGACATTTTAACAGTGAGTAACCATTTTGACTGGCATTATGGGGAAACCAAAGAAGTCCTAAAAATTAAACAAAGGACTGGTGCCAAGGTGTGGGCCACACGAATGAGTAATGACATCGCAGAAATTCTAGACAAACAACCGTTAGATATCGATGAGTTGAAGGACAAAATGCGTCAATTCGAGAAATTTCTTGACAAATTAGACAAATGTCAGAATGAAGTCGAGCTTGAAATTGATGAAGAAGAATTGGAGAACGAGATAGAGGCGGCCAGTGCCTATCGAAATAGAGTCCGAAAACCATGGCTTGATGCTACAAGGAAACTAAAAGCTTTGGAGGGTGTTAACCCTGTCCTTGGTGTTGCGGGCATTGACGCTATGGGTGTGGCTGCAGATCGAACGCATGTTACATCGATATCGACCGATACGAAACTCCCTCGTTTGGAACTTCCCAAGTGGAGAAATTCATCGCCTTGGTTGACGATCGAAAGGATCTCCAGATTGTGACGAAATTCGCCTACTTGGAGTCGGTTCTTGTGGGTGAGGCCATAAGTGTTATCAGTGGTCTTTCCATAACGGCAGATAACTACAGCAATGCAATCGTGATGCTGAAAGAACGCTTTGGACAGAAGAATCGAATCATCTTCTCTCATATACAGGCGCTGCTCAATGTCGTGGTGCCTGGTGGCAGCGTTACTGTAAGTAAATTGTGGACTCTGCAAGATGAAATCGTTGGCCATGTACGAAATTTGGAAACGCTGGGCGTGGCCGGAGGGGAGTATGGTCTATTCTTAACTCCGCTGATTCTTTCACGTCTTCCGTCCGATCTGCGGATGGAATGGGCAAGGGACAGTGCTGGTAAAGAAAGTGACTTAGATGGACTTCTGACATTCTTGGAAAATGAGATTCAACGTCGTGAACGTTCAGAAGCTTTTAAGGACATGTCAACAAATGGTACAACAAAACCTCGTGTAGAAAAGTCTAAACCATCTGTTCCTCCTACAGCATCTGTGCTTCATTCTCACTCTTCTTCTTCCAGCAAAGATTGTTGTGTATTTTGTAAAAAGTCGCATGCTTCTGAGAAATGTTGGAATATTCTTAGAACCCGACTTGAAGATAGACATAAGGTAATACAAGGATCCGGTGCTTGCTTTCGATGCCTTAAGACAGGCCATCACTCTATAGGGTGTTCTTCAAAGTATTCGAAGTGTTCAGGTAAACATCATGAGCTATTGTGTAGAAGTATTGTTGTGTATTTTGTAAAAAGTCGCATGCTTCTGAGAAATGTTGGAATATTCTTAGAACCCCACTTGAAGATAGACATAAGGTAATACAAGGGTCCGGTGCTTGCTTTCGATGCCTTAAAACAGGCCATCACTCTATAGGGTGTTCTTCAAAGTGTTCGAAGTGTTCAGGTAAACACCATGAGCTATTGTGTAGAAGCAAGGGTCAAAGGTTTGAACCCCCTAATGTAAGTCCAGGTCAAAAGCCAAAGTCAAACCCCACTAGCTCAAGTCCTCAAAGTAAGGACTCTGGCGTTGACAGTAAGAATGAAAAGAGTGGAAGTAATGTAACTATTTCAGCCATTTCAGCTACTGTCGACAACGTTCATAACTCATCTTCTTGTCTTTCAGACCATGTTCAGACGGTTTTGCAGACAGCGCGGGTTCTGGTTCGTGGAAGGAGGAACACCGTAGAAGCGACCTTGATGTTCGATACCGGCTCTGACAATTCGTACATTAGTAGTGACTTGGTCAAGAGAATTGAGCCGGAGTGGATTACGTCTAGGTACATGTCGTATGCAGCCTTTGGGGGAGGTAAGCCGTCGGCCCGTACTGCCCATAATGTGTACAAGTTGAATCTGATAGGTAAGTCAAGTACCGGTAGCTGTGCGACCCTTAAGGCAGTTGAAGTCAAGAGTGTTTGTTCTCCCATGCATAGGTCTAGCATATCTGAAGATGTACTACAGTCTGTTGGTCATTTGGATTTTGCGGATGCTTATGGATCGTCTAGGGATATTAAGGTTGACATCCTGGTTGGATTAGATTCCTATTGGAGTTTCATGAAAGGCGGTCTGGTTAGACTGACGGATGATTTGGTAGCACAGGAATCAGTGTTTGGTTGGTTGTTGTCTGGCTCTTGGAGTGGATCATCTGATTCTTCGTGTAGGCCAAGTCCCAATGTCAGTGCTAGTATGGTGTGTTTGTCAGATATGCCCCAGTCAGTTTTGGAAAGGTTCTGGGATTTGGAATCCATTGGTGTTGGTCCCCATCTGAAGCCTGAAATGGAAAACCCAGTTCTGGAAAGGTTTAATGAAACGATTGAATTCAGAGATGGTCGGTATCATGTTCAACTCCCTTGGAAAGACAATTCATCTGATTT
>NMRB01001582.1:144588-166010 GCA_002633025.1 Notospermus geniculatus | reverse complement strand
TTTTTACCACTCTACTCTAGTGGAAACACATAGAGCAAAACCCATTATTGCATTCTCGCCAGGATTTCACACGGTTTGCCGGACCGGAACTCTGCCGTCATGGAAACGGGCCTTTAACATCTTTTGAACATCCTCCTTTTCACGATTTTCTGACATAGTAAATTTGTCAGTTTTCAGCATTGTTGGTTGTCAAGTCAACTGAAAATCTTTGATTATGTTTGGAAGGGATGTCATTTGTGAGGCAGTCAAGAAAGTTTATTTAGAGAAACAACTTGCTTGCCTTGGAAACGATGTCATCTGATTATCTGTCGAAGGAGAGTGAAAGACAATGCCGTGGAGCAATGACAAAATGTTGTATCAATGTGTTTTCCAATGTATTTTACAAATACCTCTCCTCATAGCCTATACATTTCAATGCAATCCTTTACAGGCCAACCTTGTTTTTGAGAACGTCGACAACGGAGACATACTGTGTTGTTCATGTCCTAGTGCCAGATTACTAATCACTGGTGGTTCGAGCACTGTTGTTAACGTCTGGGAGATCGGCCACGGGAAGGACAAGCGTCAGTTGATCTTGAAACAGCCGTTATATGGTCATACGGAGCCTGTTACATGTTTGGCAGCTTCGGCGGCCTTCAACATCATCGTGAGTGGTTCGCGCGATCGGACGTGCATCATCTGGGACATGAGTCGTCTGATCTTTGTGCGTCAACTTCTTGGTCATGCGGCACCTGTGGCGGCTGTCACTATCAATGAACTGACTGTAAGTATCAGGTTGGCGGATTACGCGACCTGCAGTTTAGTAAAGGAATTTACAAATGTTTTGTTTACCTTGCATCCAAGTACAAAATGCGAGATTACATTTTTAGCTCACCTGGTGAGCTCTAATGTTGGTGCATCATCCGTCGTCGTCCGTTAGCTATTGGGGCTATTGACCTGATTCTACCTCAAACATGGCCGCCACCTTTGAAAATGGCTTTTGGTCCATGTCATAAATTACTGCAACTAGAATGTTTTGACCCTGAAATTCTATGAATTTAGGTACCCCCTCTATGCGTACATCTGAATAGGTAGTGTATTTGCAACGAAGAGGCATGGACCTCTGATGCTGAAAAACCGTTATTTAACTGTTTGATAAATGTAACCCTCCACAGCAAAACCAGTCGCATGTCGCTCAGAAGGTGAGCTGCAATGAACTAAGATGACACCAGAAGAGAATGGAAGAAATAGATTATTTCAGATTTCATAACAGGCAGACAGTATTGAAAGTGACAAACGTTTGCTCTCAACCTGCCAAGCTAAGAGCGACATGCGACTGGTTTTGCTCTGGAGGGTGACAAATAATGGAGCCGAGGGAAAAAACTGCTGCATTAGGCCCTAAAAATAAAGTATTTGTTTCTTGTCCACGCCTGCGTCATTCCCAGACCCTCCTCATCGAAATTTTTTTTTCACCAATTTCAAATTTTCCCACTTTGCTTTACGCAGCGCCTTCTGTACAACGCACATAAATGCTTCATCACTTGAAATCATCTTTATTTTTCATGAAATCTGTGCTTTAAACATGTAGAGAGATAGTTTGCCGATGGTATTTCCCCCATCCATGAAGAAAACGGAGAAAAAATTATTTGAAAATTTTAAAAAATTTGCATGCCCGCATCAATTTTCGCTGAGTTGCTGGACAAGAAACAGACATTTTTTGGGGGGGGCCTTACCGTAGTTTTCTCAAGCATTTGGACATTTGTTGACTGGCTTCTAAATTTCGTAACATCTTTTATCTTTCTTCATTTTGTCATGTCTCATGTCACAGGGTGATATAGCCACATGCGCTGGAACGTATCTTCACGTATGGGACATCAACGGTGATGAAGTTGCCAATGTCAACACTGCCACGGCTAGAAATCAACAGATCTTATGTGTGGCAATGTCGCAGATTAGTGAGTGGGATGTTCGCAATGTGATAATGACAGGGAGTAGCGACGGAGTTGTGCGGGTGTGTATGAGTTCTATCTCAAATTTGATATAAGAACTAGAGCTGACAATGTCACTTATGGAAATTTGCATCATTTAGTGCAGGAATGTGATGATAGTGCATTTAAGTACACCATGGTTGCAGAATTTCAGCCTATTATAGTAAAGTGGTGAAGATGTCCTCTTTAAATTGGCATATTGCGATTTGAGTGAAGGTTATTTCCTCTAGTGTTTTTATCCCTCACGCTGTGTAGCATTGAAAATCACCGTATGTGACCCATCACATCAAATCAGGTATTAAGTCACACAAGATATGAACCAACTCCAGGAAGAAATGTAATCACTCAGATTTTACAGAAGACAGACATACGCCTAGGCCTACTGAAAGTGACAAAAAATTGGTCTCAACCTGCCAACTTCAGAGCGACTAAGTTCTTGTTTTGTGGTTACGGGTCACATATCTGACCCTCCACCACAAAACCAGTCATCAGTCGCTCTAAGATTGGCAAGTTGGCAAGTTGTCTCTCTATGGTGAAAGTCGGGAGGGATTCTGTTTCTCTCTTCATCTCCTGGTGTCATGTCAGTACGTTTAGGCTCATTTTCTGTGCGACTTAGCACTGGTTTTGTAGTGGTCACATTTGAGGATTCTCCTGTTTAACATTTAAGATGCGAGTCCTTTGGTACGGTGAATCTGGGCGGGATTGTTCACAACAGTATTGGTCGCTAACATGGCGTTGTCTCCATCAGTTAATAAGCCCATTGCAGTTAACCCAATAGAGCCCATGCCACCCTAAACCGCCCTGTCGTGAGCCGCCTAGAAGACCACGCCCACTTTTTGACAAAAATCCCCATCAGCTCTAATGAAGAAATCAAAATCACTAATTACTGCCGGCAGCACCACAATCCGCCATCTCTCCAGATGCCGATACCGCCATAAACCGCCTTGAATCATTATTTTCTATTCAGCTTACCGGTAATGCTGTGGCATTTCATGGCGGTTCAGGGCAGTGAAAGCTACAGATGGAAAGTGCCAAAAAATAGGCGGCTGTATTGGGTTATTGGGTTTATTACAGATAAAGTCAAAATGGCGCTAACAGTATAAGTGAGCACGAATGTTTACATTCTTTCCTTTCTTCTGGCAGATGTGGAGTGTTGAGTTTGTACAAGTCCCAGATGAGGAACCTGAAAAAGAGAAGGAAAAGGAAGAGAAACTTGTCGATATTTCAGACGTGTCACCGCGGAAGACTAATGCCACCACTGCCGCACAGCCCATAGAAGGTGCTCAGTCGAAAATGACAGAATCGAAAGAATTCAACAAGGATGAATACCTCGCTGCCCAGAAGGTTGAGTTGGGTTCGTCAGCAGANTGGGCCCCTCATGAACAATAGGAAATCTATTGTTCACGAGGGGCCCAAAGAAAACAGCTTGCCTCAAAAGACAGTCACTGTTGACTTCCATTCGTGATCACTGACACTGCTTAAATTTTGGCACACACATTTTGGTGTTGTAATGACAAAAATTATCACTGTTATGCTTATCATTTCAGGTTTTAAATGGCAACGACAGTTGATATTTCGTAGCAAGTTAACCATGCACACTGCCTTTGAAAGAACGGATAACAAGGAACCAGCAGCTGTTACTACTATAGCTGTATCAAGGTGAGAATTCTGTTCTTCAATTCCACCGGGGGTAACAGCTGTAAGTAGGACAGCTCTTCCCTGAATTCAGTCTTTATTTCAGTATCATGGCACAAAGATAGGATGATCGTTGAATTGTGACCCACTCCAGCAAAAGCAAATCATCATTGGTCATCAGTGTTAATACTCAGCTATTAGCACTGCTGTCACCTACTTTTGTGGCCCTGCAGAGACGTACATTTCAGCTATTTTGTTGTAAGTCCGTTTAAAGCGAATCAAAAGTGAAAAAATTTGATTTAGAAATAGAATTTGAAAGGGGACGAATTTTCGGGAAAAATGTAAACAAACTTCTCCAGAATGTCAACAAAAGAAATTTCCGTGCATTCTGATTGGCTGAATTTTCTGTTTACAAACACCATCCAAATGTAAACAAAATCCGCTTTCGATTCGCTTTAACCCTTTCCTCAGTTGCAACAAGCACCTACTTTTGCAAGAGGGGAATGGGTGCACAATTTTGCCAAGGCCATTTCGAGGTATCCCTGCTGGTGTGTCTTGAGACAAGGAAGGCTATCTCTGGTATATAATGGCACATATGAATAAAGACTATCAAATGCTTTACCTTCAGATTTGTACAGCATCGCCTAATGCATTTGTATTGCAAAATTCAAGTCAAAGCATTTACTAGTCTTTATTCATATGACCAATTGCCTTCATTCTCCAACACTGCAAAACACCTGGGCCCATATTCATAAAACCTTGCTAGGCTTAGTTGGTTACTAAATCACCCAATTTGTACAGGCCAATGTACACCACTAGCAACCAACTAAGCTAGCAAGGTTTCATGAATATGAGCACTGATGTATAGTTCCAGTGGTCACTACCGGAGTGGCACTACCATATTATTGAGGGATAACCTCTGTTTTCAGGGACCACAAGACTGTATATGTTGGTGACGCTAAGGGTCGTGTATACAGCTGGTCAGTGACAGATCAACCCGGCCGGGTCGTGGCTGACCACTGGGTAAAGGACGAGGGTGGAGACAGCTGCCTTGCCTGTGGAGTCAAGTTCACATTCTCGGAGAGAAGACATCACTGCCGCAACTGTGGACAGTTATTCTGTTCCAGGTAATGTGCATCCTGGAATTCCATGTGTATTGGCTACGTCAGAAGTCTACGCTTTCGCATATAATTTCTGTATTGACCCACATCGAGAAAACAATGTACCAATCGGAGCCCTCGTGAAATTTGCCCGTTAACCTCGCCTTCAGGTTTTGGCATGGTAGCAATTAACTCGCCAGTAGTACATTTTACTTGCGTAGGCAACTAGGAACGAGGTAACAGAAAACAACATGGTGAATGCTACAGCATGACAGCGAGCGATCTATGCCTAATTTTCCGGATTCAAAGTTTGAATCCGCTGCGACGACAGGCAGTGAATGCTGTTATTGATGGAAAGGATGTACTTGTGTGTACAAAAATGGGAAGCAGCTAGTCAATTGGCCCTATGTACTAGTCAGCACTAATTGTCAGCCCACGCGTGTACCAGCCAGCCGTAAATTTCATTGGCTCTTCCATCAGTCGTACAGGGGAAAATTTTCTGGTATCGGGGATTTCTGCCAATTAATGGTTAAAAAATAAGGGGTCGTATTTTAGAACGTTCCTTAATGTCAAGGTCGACCTTGAGTCTATTGTAAAACCATCGAGAACAATAGATTAAGGAACGTTCTAAAATACGGCCCAAGGATAAGTAGCAATTCCGAAATGATAAGTATATCAATAAACACTATATAATGACATATTTATTTGAAATAAAAACACTAAATGTGATAGTACCAAATGCATATTGAAATACAGGTAAAGATGGTGAAAGATGCCAAGCGTTTGTGTGAGCTTAGTTGGAGGGCGGAGCGATGTCACAACCCTTGGTAGTCAAGATGGGTATAATGTGGTGAGCTCTTCCTGATGTTTCAACGATTAGATTGTAAACTCGGTGCAAAAACCTCTGCGCCACAACGCACGCTATCCTACAACTTGTTTCATTCTCCTGTCTCTCTTCCAGATGCAGTCGATTTGAGACAGAAATACGACGTCTACGCATCATGAAGCCAGTACGAGTCTGCCAGAGTTGTTTCAACTCACTGCGATTACAGCAACAGTCAGAAATTAGTGCAAATGCGTGAGGGCGTTGCTGATGCTAGTCATGAGGATGTTGTGATAAGGCTATTGGGCTAAGGCAATCGGACCAATCTTTACGAACACTCTCTAAGAATTTCCGTATCTTACACCCTCTGGCTTGTAGCCACTTGTACATAGATGAATATTTGTGTGTATACTTTGGGACATTAATGTATGCAATGGGTCAGATATTGCGATGTTCAGATATTCCTGGAGACCAAAATGTAGGACTTAATGTGTTATTTGTGTGTGTTGGTGCATGTGTTAAAGTCAGTGTCATCAATACTACAGTACATTACATGAACATCAGCGATGTGATTGGTCACTTCTCTCTAGCTAATTAATTATTCATGAAATCTATGGATGCAATTTTAGTTTTCATATTGAAGGAACGTAGTGTGTGATTAGTAAAAGAATTGGATTACATGTGGCAAAAATTTTCTGTGGGCTATCTCCAATTGTGAACCATGTTTCTACTGCCAACAGTCATATTATGTTTCCCCTANCATCCCCCCCCCCCCTCCTCCCACGAGGGTTATTGTCATTTTCTGTGAATGAATATTTTTTGTACACTTGAAGCCTCTATCTGCATGTCGGATTTTCAGACATGCAGATAGAGGCTTCAAGTGTACAAACCCCTTGGTGTAATTTTAGCCTTAGGGCCGTATGCACGGGTCACACTTTCATTAAAGTCTGACTTTTTGTAATGCTTCAAGCATAGAGAAAGTCTAACTTAAGCTATACTTTAGGCTAAAGTGCGATCGGTGAATATGGCCCTTAGACACCTTATTCACTCTTAAGGGCAAGCTGTTGTACATTTTCATATTGCTTGGATCTAGGCCTCTCTGAGAAAAGCAGAAAAGACACCTCCAGTTGACTGTTTTTATGGTCCAATGTGATCACTGTGCTTTATAGAAACAGAAAATGAGCAAAGTCCCAAGAATTACAGCTTAATTACATTACATAATCAAAAACAAAGAAATTCGCCAAACGTGAAAAACAGGTACAATTTTATCAGAGAAGAAGCATGTAAATGACACATTGAGGGAGTGCCAGCAATGTCACAAACCCATAGAACCTGGGGGTGGAAAGGGTGCCTTGACCTGCACTTCGTGTGCACCATACACACTCAGGACAATAAAGCAGTTCCAGGAAGTAAAACCCAAAAGTGTCATGGCTGCCCTGTTTTAAAATATGGCAGTATTCATGGAATTCACATCTCCATCTATTGAAAATATTGCTATTAAAACGGGTGCACTGGGTAAAAAAACCACGATCTTTATGATCAGCGTGTTGTTTGCTCTTCAAAATGTGACATTTCTTGGGAAAGTGTTGCGAATACTAGTCTTTTGTTTGAGCTTATTAGCCAATTAGTGCATTCTGAGGTGTATCTCATTCAATTCCTTTCGACTCGTATACCCCACAGGTGCCTTCATTTTAGTCATATACGTAACTTGTGCTTTTGTGGTATTTGGACATGTTTTATTTCCAATGCTCCAAAAATTCACAACGTCAGCTTGCCCTTAAAGCTGACAGGTCAGATATACTCTCCGACTTGTGTGCAAAAATTTTTACGCTCAACTTCGGCAGACCACGAGGCTACCGAAGTCGAGCGTTCGGTAATGTTCGTAATGTACACTAAGCTTCCTACCTTGAAACACCCATTACACCCTGTGCATTCCAGCTACGTCATCATTCACTCGCCTGACAACCGGAAGTGAAGAATCGAGGGCTCTGCATGGATAGAGGTAGCCTCCAAATATACAGTGTACGTATCCAAAAAAAACTCTGTGTCAAAAATGCAGAAAGTCCAAACGAAAACTAATTCCGACTGCCACTGGTAGTAGGTAACATGGCAATTCGAAAACACATGCAAATACATGTACGCGATTCATCCTCAAAATAAATATCAGCTCCGGTCTTGATATTAGCGGGTCCAACCACGCCCGCTCCAACGCTTCTATACTGGAGGTGTTCCCCATGAATTCATGCATGTAGGCCTATGTACTGATTGGCCTCGCCCAAAGTTGTAATCGCGTGACACTATAGAGAACCGAAAGGGGAATTAGGAGTTCTGTTATTCAAAGGAGATAGGCCTGTAAATCACACTGCCAAGCCATTTATTCAATGACAATGGACTAGACAATAGGCCTGAATAATAGCTGTTGTAGGCTTTAGGGCAACCGAACTCCTTACGTTCCCCATGTTATGTAACACACTACTAGGCCCAGGTGTATACTGGCATTTCGTATGCACGGCCATGGCGACTTGCACAAGCAGACGTCTCTTCATACACCAATCTTTGTGATGACTACTTATTTTTGTATAGCATCCGCGATCATTGATAACTAATCGGATGTTTTGTTTATTCAATGTGTTTGGATTCGATGCGACATGCTATCATTACGACGGCGATTATCTCAAATTCGCAGGGAAATTGTCCTTCTTCCATTTTGAACTTCCGAGTATTGGATCACAAGGGAGCCCTCGATCCTTCACTTCCGGTTATCAGGTGAGTGAATGATGACGTAGTTGGAATGCGCAGGGTGTAATGGGTGTTTCAAGGTAGGAAGCTTAGTGCACATTACGAACATTACCGAACGCTCGACTTCGGCAGCCTCGTGGTCTGCCGAAGTTGAGCGTAAAAATTTTTGCATACAAGTCGGAGAGTATATCTGACCTGTCAGCTTTAAGCCAAAAAACTCCCGTGCTTTACGTCATAAGGAAGACATAATGATCCCAGGGTACGAGTGATTTGGGACAGGTGTCTGTATATATGTAAAACATGGACTAACGGTGGAATCATTCCTTTCGTCACGGGTAGCTGAGGATACAATCTGGTGCGCTATTTCACAGGGGCGCAATAAAACGCGCATCGGATGTATAATACATGTATATCGCAGCCCTAGCAATACTCAGAAGGAAAATACTGAGCTATCAGAACACCCGAGGGACGTGATTAGTCAACATACTCCCCTGAAGTACGACTTAGTAATTTGTGACGATTTCAACATTAATGAGGTAAACTGGGAGACCCTCCAAAGTAATAGGTCAGCATCACACCCGGTAACTTTGTTTCTAAAATCTGATTCTTGACAACCAATTAACCCAGCATGTTATTCAACCAACCAGATTGCGAGAAAACCAACGACCAACCGTTGATGATTTAATTCTCACTAGAGGACAAGACATCCTGGATGAGGTGGTACATTCATCGGGACTTGGTCTGAGTGATCACTGTATCTTGTCGACGAAAATTAATGTAAGTGGCAACCGCGAGCTCAGGGCCTCTTGTTCCCAGAACAGATGGAACTTTAAAAAAGCAGATCTTGGAGCCATGAGACAAGAATTACAAGAGCTGAACCTTGCTTATGAAATACAGGGAAACACATTTGAGGATGCTTGGAGCTACTTAAAAGCTAACCTTTTAAAGGTGATGGACCGTCATGTTCCAAAGTGCAATGGAGCAAGTATGCATACTAAACGTCCTAAGAAGGCCATCTGGCTAAACGAGAAGGCGATGAGAAGGGTTCGTAAGAAAAGGGCGGCTTTTAAGAGATATATGGAGTCCAAGGAGGCAGCCGACTACATCGAATCATTTAGCGCAGAATGGCTCGTAAGGAGATCACTGAAAGAAATTTCCTCGTCAGGATGAGTACTTTAGGGTACTAACAGGTCCGTCTCCCAGACGAGTAGAAAGGTACTCATAATGATATTTACGTCCTAAGAAGGCCATCTTGCTAAACGAGAAGGCGATGAGAAGGGTTCGTAAGAAAAGGGCGGCTTTTAAGAGATATATGGAGTCCAAGGAGGCAGCCGACTACATCGAATCATTCAGCGCAGAATGGCTCGTAAGGAGATACGCGCAGCTGCTCGTGAACACGAGTGGAAAATATCGTTCGATGCCCGTCGCAGCCCCAAGAAGTTCTGGGCCCATGTGAAGAAAAGGACCAAGTTTCGGCCAGCGATCCCAACTCTATTGGTAGGCGGCCGTCAACTAGGTAAAGACGAAGACAAGGCAGAAGCATTAAACGATTTCTTTAGTAGTGTCTTTACACGAGAAAATCTGGTTCTGCACCACTCCATCGACTAAAAGCATGGAGAATATAGTCTTTACTGTGGAAAAGGTCAAGCTTGAGTTTAACCCTTCAAAATGCGTACTGTTGCGGCTAGGAAACCATCCATACCCTTTTTCATACACTATAAACGGAACAATTCGGACTGTAACACCTGTTACAATACCACCTGGGTTTACTGAGAAGTGTACCACAGCAAGTCTGCGTGGGAACTCATCCATAAACCCCGGGTGAGTATTAAATTAAAAAAAAATATATATAGTTCTTGAGACACAACCCCCCTGGTGTGTCCAAATCAGTACCTTGAGGTCTGTATTGCAGGTGATGAGGTAAATTTCTCCACCCTGGTAATTAAGGCCTCGCATTTTTGTAGGCTCCTTTTTATGTAAATATGTATTGAATAAAATAAGATATCTTCTACATTTTCATTAGATGTACTTTGTTCAAGACCACTCATATATTTCGCGTACAGCTTATGTGTAGCGGCTTACAGTCCGACAGGGCTACAGAAGTCGGAATTGATGATGATGATGATGATGATGAACAGTCATTACCAGGAAGAAAGAAACTAAAGATCTGGGAGTGGTTGTACAGGAAGATTAGCTGACAACCATTGCAGGTGAGCACGTGTGAACGCTGATGCTGACACTAATTGCTGACCAATTAGTGATGAACTGGTCAGATCAAAGGCTAATTGACGATTGACATGTTCAGTTGACAACCAACAACGACAATTGCTGGACTAAATTGTGATGACGGGTCAACAACGCTGATGCTGACACTAATTGCTGAGCAATTAGTGATGAGCTGGTCAGATCACAAGGCTATTGCTGATTGACATGTTTAGCTGACAACAATGTTTGCTGAAAGAGTGATAAAGTGAAGACGGGTCAACGCTGATGTTGACATTATTGTTGGCCATTTGTGATCAGCTGGTCACGTCAAAGTCGGCTGAATTGACAGGTATGTTGAAAGTATTAGCGGCCTAATTCTAATTATTGATTACATAGTATAATCCCTATATAAAGCAGCCCCAAACGACAGTAACTCAGTTCCCGCCTCGCCGTCACATAGATCCGTACGATCGACGTTTCTCCAGAGATCACACTTCAGGACCAGTTCAAGTTTTCAAGACCAGGGATTCAGACAGCGTACAATTTCAAGTTTCAACATCAAGAGTTCAGCATACTGGCAGATATAATAATTTCAGGGTAAGTTCAAGACCAAGAGTTTCGTTTTCACGTTTCAAGACCAGAGAATCAGGGTACTAGGTACAAGTTCAAGTGTTAAGGGTAAGCTCAAACATTCAGGCCCGAATGCACCAACCCCAGATTAGCCCCAATTCGGCTTAAAGGACCACAGTATTGCTTCCCAATCCTGCGTTACACCTACCCGCGTTAAGGGGGAGACCTCTATTAACGACTTGGTAAACTACGCATGCAACTAGTCTCGCGCAGCCAGCCATTTCGTTCCGCAGTACTGCTACACAAACTTGTTCGATCCCCAGTGGCTGGGTGACCGAGACTGTAATCATACATTCTCCAACACTGGGGCGAAAGGCTTAACTACAGTATTGGAGCATGGTGCCGGTGGCGCCGGCTGTCGACAGAAAGATGCAATACAGTGGTCCTTTAAGTTTAAAGGGAGACTCCACTCATTGTGTGAAATTTTGAATTTTTGAAATATAGGTAATACATTCAAATTCTTTGATATCTGCAACACGTCATATTTTTTTTAAATCAGCAAACTGATCATTTTAAGTATTTTAATTGGATCCCAAGGAGACCATTGCATAGCATACATGATGTCATGCATGCTCAATGCATATTTATGAAGGTACAACCAATAGGCCTAGGCAGTCATAGTATTAGCTCATTCACTAAAAAGGTCGTCAGCCTATTGACACTAGTGACATCACAATTCATGGCAATAGTCTACATGGATTGATAAAAATTCAAACGTTTTCAATGAGTGGAGTCTCCCTTTAACTTAAGCTCGAGCTTAAATTTTAATTCTGTTGCACCAACCATCGCTGATCCAAGTCGGGCTCAAGCTCTTACATAACAGCATTGTGTTTTAGGATTAAGTCGAGCTTAAGCTGTTGACATGCTTGAATAACAGCTTAAATTATGGAACAGTTATAGCTTGAACCCAAATTCGGATCAGTTGGTGCATACGGGCCTCAGGGAAAGTTTTCATATTCAATTTCAAGACCAAAGGGTTTAGGGTACCGGTACCGGAAGGTACAATACGTTCAAGTAGCGTTCAGGGTAAATTCAAGACCAGAGACTCAGGGTGGGTACACGTTCAAGTTTTAACGGGTACGGTAAGTGTTAAGGATAATTTCAAGCATTCAGGGTAAGTTCAAAACCAAGGGTTTAGTTTTCAAGTTCAGGGTACTGATAGGTAAATGCGTTCAAGCGTTCAACCACGTGGTTCAGATGTAGGTAGATATTGATAGGTAGATAGAAAGGGTGGGTAGAATTAGATAGATTCTGTAGATAAGTAGATAAGTAGTTCATGCTTCAAGAAAAGAAGGATTCGGGGTATGCAAGTTCTGGACGTTTCGATCAAGGGTACAAATTCTGGAAGTTTAGACCAAGGTACAACAAGTCTAAGACCGATGAAGGCCAGATTATAAACTGAAGATCCGAAGAGCATTTCAAGTGAAAAAAGATGGGCAGAAGATACAATCGCAATCAGCCGAAATCCAAAGTTTCTTACCCTTGCGGTGACTGTGGATCAACAAATCGTAGCACCGAATGCGTCTTTTTAACGAAAGCTGCCGTGTGTGGTTCCACAGAACATGTCAGAAGTTATCTTCACCTGACTTTCAATTCTTAGGCGACGTCACTCTTGGATTTTGGTGTCAGTCGTGCCTTTACGTCGATGGGAAGTACAAATACGATATAGTACGTCTTATGTACAACTACCTACAGACAGGCAATCCGCTACAACAAGCGTGCTTGCTTCGCAAGTACCGGCGTCTACAAGTACACCCACTACGTATGCGTGCCGCCCGTTCAATTTCTAATCAACAGGTGATATCAGACCCATTTTCGGAAATGACATGCATGCGTGGCGTGCAGGCCATATTTCTGACAGGCCTCACGAGGACTGGACAGGCTTTCAGATAGCACAACTAACATGACTAAGGACAAGAAAGTCAGGATGGAAGTAGCGAAACGTGACCTGAGATTCTCAGGATGGGTTGAGGGTTGAGCCAGCCACATATCACTTCAACCTGCGTACAAGTACACCTATGTGTTCGTTGACATATCTGAAATTTTGATTTTCAACCACTTTGACTTGGATATACCGATTCTTACAGCCTACTAAGGTGAGTACCCGTATTATTGCAAGTGTTTCTAACATGCTGATTTCTATTCGATTTTGAGTATTTTGCTAGACATCCTAAATTTATAGACCGCAAAATTTCATTGCCGTTGAGTGCCGGTGATCTCATTTTTCATGGTTGTAGCTCAAATTTCCCAATCCATTTCAGAAAATGAACAATGCACATTCCAATATGTTTGAGGATGGCAACTGGCTCGAGAATTTGTCGCCAGATATTGATGAGATCTTGCAGGGAATGCTGAACCATCAACAACCTCCTGTTGAAAATGTAAGTACAGTATGAGATATTACTCAATTGATGAACCCTTACAACTTTATTATGTTGGTTTACTATCAACCCTTCTATTAGGCCTACATCTGCAGCAAAACGGCGATGCACCCGCACAAGACACCGGGTTAACAGCATCCCAGGATGATGGCCAATTCGTTGACCTGATGAATGTCGATGAATTGGCTATGAATGACGCACCACTCCTGCAGGATGAGGAATATTTGGTCGAAATCTCCCAGCCTGGAATGATTTTCCAGTTTCCAGATGTAAGTAAAAAATACTTTATCTCATAACTTTCATAACAACACCTTGCAGAACATAACAATGTGCCTTTTCTGGTGTACTTGCAGCGTATGAGTTTAAATGATTGGGAAGATATCCTGACTGCCTTCCACAATCATCGTACCAGCCCAAGGTGTAATTTGACAAAAGCCGAGGAATGGCTGATTTGGAGAACACTTAAGAAAGCATTTTCTTCCTGGCAGTACTGCGTCAGGAAAACACTTAAGACCGAAAAGACTGCAACATGTTGAACTTTCTTTCTTCTCTTGACTTGACTATGCAGGAGTGGCGGGATATTTTGGAGGAAACGGCCAATCTAATTGCAAGGCGTGGAGCAGTATTAGGAGACAACCTGGAGAGAGTGCTTGCAGAATTGCATGCCGCCATTTTGGAATATAATTTAGTGGTAAGTAAAATGTTGAATTTACATTTAAATGTTGAGGTTTGTAACTTTACCCTACATACATGTATGTTAGCTTGCATGTTTAAATGGTGATTATTTTATTTCAGACCCAACATCCAATCGATCAAATGGCAGGGGGTGCTGAAGTAGATCCCGAGGAGCGGATCAAACTGATCCGTGAGGCTTATGCCATCTTAGAAATGGACCGGTTGGGTGATCAATTAAATTAGTGTTTGAGTTTTATGCAACTTCAAAGCCGTAGAGTGCTGAACAAGGTTCCAATGTTTTGCGAAGTGAGACTTTTTTCATCTGATATTTTTCAAACATATTTTCCCTACTTTTCAGCAGGGAGGAGCGGGCGCCCCACGCTACGAGATAGTGCGTGACGTAAGGCGACGCATCAGACGCATCGGCCGGGACATCACACTACGCTTGCGGGGTGTGGAGCATGAAGACCTCCAGGAAGCCTTCAACAACCTGAGGCTAGCCATAGGGGACATTTTGAATGATTTAATGGGTGGGCTTCACGATTAAAAATCATGACAAAATGTGTACGGCTCGGGCCCTAGTTCTTGGTAGGGCTAAAGCAGATAAAATATGGCTGGATGATGGTCTTAAATGGGGCTGTATCCGTGACGGCCGCAAATTTCAAGGTGTGCTGGCTAAGGAGCTATATGTTGAAGCAGGGGTGCCTAATGATGAAGAGGGCCATTTGGGCCGTGTCAAGGACTTTCGGGATGCGCTCCCTGACTACCAGATCATAGTTGTGGAGGAAAGTCTGGACCAGCCGATGAAAGTCCTTTTCAAAGGGTCTGAGGTGGAAAAGAAGATTGTGCTCTGTTACACCGTGGGTCATTATGATGTGTTAGGAAGCATGACTGCCTTTTCGAACAACTCAAAATTCTGCTTTCATTGTATGAAAACATATTCTCATGATTACAAACACATTTGTGATGTAAAATGTGCTACATGTAGCTGCCTACGTGAGAAAGCCGAGTGTGGAGAGTTCACCGGTTGGACCACATGCCAGGATTGCTCACGGTCGTTTCCAAACATGGGGTGTTACAAACAGCATTTGACACCAACACCAGCTGTGAAGTGGGTCACCAAGAACCACAAAAGGCTGAAGGTAGGTGGCGTTTCACCATGTCAATCATTGTACAAATGTCGCTGCGGTAAAATTGTCAACCGTAAAGAAAAGAAACACGTGTGTGGTGAAAAATTTTGCCGGAACTGTTTTGAAACAGTTGACGGTAATCACCAATGTTTCATTAAGCCCGTAGTAGGTAAAGCTGAGGGGGGGGGGTGAAAATGAGGGAGACAATGACGATAATGACAGTGAGGTTGAGCCCTCCGGTCAAGAAAATAATGACAAAAGTGAGAGAATTGTTAAAAAATTCATTGTTTTCGACATTGAAACTTTATTTTTAGAGAATGGGGAATTAAAACCTAATCTGATTGTGGCCGATCATACTTGTCAATATTGTTTAACTTGCCCAGTCACAGAGTTATGCCTGGATGCCGGCTGTTGTGAACACGTATTTAAGGGCGAGGAATGTGTTGATCAATTTTGTGAATGGCTTTTTGAGCAGACAGGCACAGCTATATGCCACAATTTCGCTGAAAGGGTAAATGTCGTCCTGGGTATATACAAAGATTACCCAGGATCTCAATCTTCACAAAAACAATACCCTGGGTGCAGTTTCGGTAGCCGAACATCACCCAGCTTCCATGGCTTCCGCAATCTGTGCCTAGGAACGAGTCCTATTTAGAAATCCCGTGGAATCTCGCGGTCTCGCGCTGCGGTACTTGTTGAGTGTAGCTGTTCATGACATTCTTCAGGCGGTCACGTGACCACGGGTGAGACAACCACGAATCCAGGTGTCATACTACGATGCTGGGTGATGTTCGGCTACCGAAAGTACACCCAGGGTATTGTTTTGGTGAAGACTGAGATCCTGGGTAATCTTTGTATATACCCAGGACGACATTTACCCTTTCAGCCACAATTTCAAAGGTTTCGACTCCTACTTCATAATGCAGTACTTGACTAAAAATAAAATTAAGCCTAATGTAATTATGAGTGGGATGAAAATAATGTCGTTGGAAGCTGGGGAAATGAAAATTATCGACTCAATTAATTTTATGAATGTTGCTTTGAGGAAATTACCTGCAGTTTTTGGTTTACGAGAATTAAGAAAAGGGTATTTTCCTCATATGTTTAATACACCAAAAAACAGAACCAAAATTATGTTGGTGCATACCCTGACATAAAGTATTATGACCCCGATGGGATGGGTGCTGCCGACCGTGCCGATTTTTTAAAATTGTACGCGGCAAATAGGTCTAAACAGTTTGATTTTCAGAAAGAGTTGTTAAAAGCGATGTTGATGTGTTAAGACGTTGTTGTGGTTCTTTCAGAGCTATTTACATTAAGATAACAACTCTAAATGACGACCCTAAGACTGCCATTGACCCGTTTGCCTCGTGCACCACCCTACCCTCAACCTGCAATTTGAAAATGTTTGATCTTTCGTGCAAGATATTTAAAACCCAACACTATTGCTATTATACCCCCAGAAGGTTATAGACCAAAAGACAAATGCTCTTTCAAAGCGATATGTTGGTGAAAATGGTTAACATTTAAAAAGGGTATTCCAATTAGACATCCACACAATGGGGGCGAAAAACAAATCCAAAATTACAAAATAGGCGGTTTCAATGATAAAACACGTCATGAATTCCTGGGGTGTTTTTGGCACGGTTGTCTGCGGTGTTTCAAAAACAGAGAAACAAAAAATATAGTCAACGATTTGACCATGCATGAATTATATGAAGCCTGGTTAAGAAAAAAACATTTTCTTTTAAATTCGGGGTATAGGGTTGTAGAAATGTGGGAGTGTGGCTACGACAACATACTAAATGAAAATGATGAAATGAAAAATTGTGTTGCCGGGGTAGAAAATATCCCGCCCCTTGACCCGAGGCATGCATTCTTTGGTGGGCGAACGAATGCCACAACATTGTATTATGAGGCTCAGGGTGATGAAGAAATTCGTAATGTCGATGTTTGTTCTCTCTACCACTGGGTCAATAAATATTGTGCATACCCGATCGCTCATCCAAGAATACTAACTAACCTAAGGTTAAAGCACCGATATTTCCCCGTATGAAGGTCTCATCAAAGTCAAAGTGCTACCTCCACGGGGCCTGTATCACCCCTTACTTCCCTACAGGGCGAATCGTTAACTCATATTTCCGCTGTGCAAAGTGTGTGCTGACACTTTACAGCAAGACGATTGTCAACATACGCCGGAAGAAAGGTGTATTATAGGTACGTGGGTGAGTGTGGAACTTAAAAAAGCCATGCAGTTAGGTTACAAAATTGTATAGGTGTACGAGGTATGGCACTTTGATGAGGTCATGCAATACGATCGGGAAAAGAAAGAGGATGGTTTATTCACAGAATATATCAACACATTCCTGAAAATGAAACAAGAAACCCGTGGCTGGCCGAAGGAATGTAAAACAGACATGACAGAGAAAGAGCGCCAAAAGTACATTACAGACTACTTCGAAAATGAAGGCATCCTCTTGGACTCTGTGAAAATCAATAGAAATGTTGGTTTGCGTTCTATCTGTAAGGGGGCTCTCAATTCTTTATGGAGGAAATTTTGGCAAAGACTGAACATGGGGCAGACACGGTATGTGACTAAGCCGGAAGAGCTGTATGATTTGTTGTTGGATGATACTGTAGATGTCAACGACCTTCATATTTTGAATGATGAAATGTTGCAGTTGAAATTCAGCAAAAAATGTGATTTCGTACTACCATCCATCAATACCAACATTGTCATTGCAGCCTACACGACAGCGCATGCACGGCTTAAATTATGCAGCTATTTACATCCCTTTGGTGATCGGGTCTTGTATTACGATACAGATAGTATTATTTACAAACATAGTCCAAACCGTTGGAACCCCACCTGCGGTAATTACTTGGGAGATTTGACAGATGAATTAGATGAGGATAGCATTGACATTTTTGTATCTGGGGGTCCAAAAAATTACGCATACCGCTTGAAAAAATCTAAAAAAGTTGAATGCCACAACATTGTATTATGAGGCTCAGGGTGATGAAGAAATTCGTTGTGTCGATGTTTGTTCTCTCTACCCCTGGGCCAATAAATTGTGCATACCCGATCGCTCATCCAAGAATACTAACCGAGGTTTAAGGACCGATATTTCCCCGTATGAAGGCCTCTTCAAAGTCAAAGTGCTACCTCCACGGGGCCTGTATCACCCCTTACTTCCCTACAGGGCGAATGGTAAACTCCTATTTTCGCTGTGCAAAGTGTGTGCTGACACTTTACAGCAAGAGGATTGTCAACATACGCCGGAAGAAAGGTGTATTATAGGTACGTGGGTGAGTGTGGAACTTAAAAAAGCTATGCAGTTAGGTTACAAAATTGTACAGGTGTACGAGGTATGGCACTTTGATGAGGTCACGCAATACGATCGGGAAAAGAAAGAGGATGGTTTATTCACAGAATATATCAACACATTCCTGAAAATGAAACAAGAAACCAGTGGCTGGCCGAAGGAATGTAAAACAGAGGAAGAGCGCCAAAAGTACGTTAGAGACTGAAGAAAATGAAGGCATCCTCTTGGACTCTGTGAAAATCAATAGAAATGTTGGTTTGCGTTCTATCTGTAAGGGGGCTCTCAATTCTTTATGGGGGAAATTTGGGCAAAGACTGAACATTGGGCAGACACGGTATGTGACTAAGCCGGAAGAGCTGTATGATAGCCAGGTCAGCAGATAACATCGGGTCAGCCAGGCCAGCAGATAATATCAGGTCAGCCAGGCCAGCAGATAATTATCAGGTCAGCAGATAATATCAGGTCAGCCAGGTCAGCAGATAATATCAGGTCAGCCGGGTCAGACAGGTCAGCAGATAACGAACGACGAGAATCCAAGTACTCAAAGGATTAGCCGAGCTGAAACGAAAATTAGATTTCGACCAAACTGCACAACAATCGATAGCATGTTTAGTTGGATGTTAATAACGAAGAAAAGCTTACGGAGGTGGCTGATTTGGAGAACACTTAAGAAAGCATTTTCTTCCTGGCAGTACTGCGTCAGGAAAACACTTCACACCGAAAAGACTGCAACATGTTGAACTTTATTTCTTCTCAGGACTTGACTATGCAGGAGTGGCGGGATATTTTGAAGGAAACGGCCAATCTAATTGCAAGGCGTGGAGCAGTATTAGGAGACAACCTGGAGAGAGTGCGTGCAGAATTGCATGCCGCCATTTTGGAATACAATTTAGTGGTAAGTAAAATGTTGAATTTACATTTAAATGTTGAGGTTTGTAACTTTACCCTACATACATGTATGTTAGCTTGCATGTTTAAATGGTGATTATTTTATTTCATATAACTGATCCGTGAGGCTTATGCCATCTTAGAAATGGACCGGTTGGGTGATCAAATCATGGTAAGTTAGTGTTTGAATTTTATGCAACTTCAAAGCTGTAGAGTGCTGAACAAGGTTCCAATGTTTTGCGAAGTGAGACTTTTTTCATCTTATATTTTTCAAACATATTTTTCCCTACTTTTCAGCAGGGAGGAGCGGGCGCCCCACGCTACGAGATAGTGCGTGACGTAAGGCGACGCATCAGGCGCTTCAACATGCACGGCCGGGACATCACACTACGCTTGCGGGGTGTGGAGCATGAAGACCTCCACTCCAGCAAGCCTTCAACAACCTGAGGCTAGCCATAGGGGACATTTTGAATGATTTAATGAGTGGGCTTCACGATTAAAAATCGTGAGATTACAGAGAAAATGTGTATGGCTCGGGCCCTAGTTGTTGGTAGGGCTAAAGCAGACAAAATATGGCTGGATGATGGGGTTAAATCGGGCTATATCCGTGACGGCAGCAAACTTCAAGGTGTGCTGGCTAAGGAGCTATGTGTTGAAGCAGGGGTGCCTACTGATGAAGAGTGCCATTTGGACCGTGTCAAGGACTTTCAGGATGCGCTCCTACCAGATCATAGTTGTGGAGGAAAGTCCTTTTCAAGGGGCCTGAGGTGGAAAAGAAGATTATGCTCTGTTACACCGAGGGTCATTATGATTGTGTTAGGAAGCATGACTGCCTTTTTGAACAACTCAAAATTCTGCTTTCATTGTATGAAAGCATATTCTCATGATTACAAACACATTTTTGTGATGTAAAATGTGCTACATGTAGCTGCCTACGTGAGAAAGCCGAGTGTGGAGAGTTCACCGGTTGGACCACTTGCCAGGATTGCGCACGCTCGTTTCCCAACATGGGATGTTACACACACCATTTGACACCAACACCCGTGAAGTGGATCGCCAAGAACCACAAAAGGCTGAAGAAATCTTTGAAAACCTTTCTTTTTAAACAATATTATTAGTATTCCTTTTCTGGTCTTCAATGTTTTAGTTCTATGTCTTAACTCTCATTGTCTTATCTCCTATGTTCTATTCTTTCTGATCTTGTCGTTTTATCTCTCTCATACTTTTATTTTTATTGTAAACCGCCGCTGACGATTTATTTCAAAGGGGCGCTATAAAAATTCACTATTATTATTATTATTGTACAAATGTCGCTGCGGCAAAATTATCAACCGTAAACAAAAAGAGCACGTGTGTGGTGAAAAATTTTGTCGGAACTGTTTTGAAACAGTTCCCGGTAATCACCAATGTTTCATTAAGCCCATAGTAGGTAAAGCTGAGGGCGTGAAAATGAGGGAGACAATGACGATAATGACAGTGAGGTTGAGCCCTCCGGTCAAGAAAATAATGACAAAAATGAGAAAATTGTTAAAAAATTCATTGATTTCGACATTGAAACTTTATTTTTGGAGAATGTGGAATTAAAACCTAATCTGATTGTGGCCCATCATGCTTGTCAATATTGTTTAACTCGCCCAGTCACAGAGTTCTGCTTGGATGCCGGCTGTTGTGAACACGGGCGAGGAATGTGTTGATCAATTTTGTGAATGGCTTTTTGAGCAGACAGGCACAGCTATATGCCACAATTTCAAAGGTTTCGACTCTTACTTCATAATGCAGTACTTGACTAAAAATAAGATTAAGCCTAATGTAATTATGAGTGGGATGAAAATAATGTCATTGGAAGCTGGGGAAATGAAAATTATCGACTCAATTAATTTTATGAATGTTGCTTTGAGGAAATTACCTGCAGTTTTTGGTTTA
>NMRB01001582.1:123220-143949 GCA_002633025.1 Notospermus geniculatus | reverse complement strand
ACAGAGGTTGATATGGATGTCTAATGGAAAACCCCCAAATATTAGGTTCATAGTCCTATTTTTCTGGTTGTAGCGCCCCCTGTAAGACAAGAGGTCAGGCCCCAAAATGAGAAAAATTGTGAAAAACAAGGCCAACTCGATGAATTATCATGGCTAGCTGGGACATTGTGCCGAAGTATTATTGATGGTAAATGATCTGTCGATACTTCAGGTTTTTTATAAAAATAAGTAACACCTGGTGGCAGTTTGGATAACCTGGTTGAGCCCTTCTTTGTGTTAGAATAGAAAATGAAGAGTAGCGACAGTTTTGAGAGGAACTAACATTTTTATCCGACAGAGTACCATTGAAATTTAATATGGAGTTGATAGAAGGATGTCCAGTGAATAAACAAAGAAGAGTTCGCCTTGGCATAATGCTGGATTCCCAAGATATTAACCCCCAAAGAAGCTAATAACTGCCTTTTCACCCAAATTGACAAAAATATTCTGGTTTAATCCAAGATGATATTGGGCAAGCAAAGGTGTTTTTCTCTGCTCCTATCCTTGCACTTTATAGCTCACCAAAAATTTCTTTGGCACTATGCAGGGTTTTAGCGTGGCCAGCATCTGAATTTCATGGAGTCACCACTTCGGCCCATTCTGTAGCACTTTTCGGGGTGCATTAAAATTTTAATCCAGACTCCTAAATCAATGGTATTGCATGAGTGGAGAGCCTTTGTCCTATAGATTCATAATAACCCTGAAGTTCTATGGCACCCCTAATATTTCACCCGTAATCTGGGGGTGGAAACATTGAAATTCTGCCACCAGAGGGCTCTGTACACCTCATGTCAATTCTCCCCTAATACAGATTGATGGCAAAGGGAAACCTTCAGGAATATCATCAGAATGATCATGGCAGACAATATAGGAAGTTACGCAATGGCACTTTGGTGCATTGCAACAATAGGGGGCGCTTCAATAGCACATGTCCATTTACTCTAAATCTGGAAACATGCCAAAGGGAAACATTTACAAATATCGTTAAGATGATTATGACAATGAGTAAAACAATTTTCAGCAGTGGAACAACGCTGGATTGAGTTGCTTTAGCAATAGGTGGCGCTGTATGATAAATATACCATACAGGACAAATACAACAAAGAATAAGCTCTACAAATCACGTGACAATGATTATGACAATAGATCTAACTGTGTTCCATCCTGTATTTGTGCTATTTGCGTTGAATTTAGATTTTAATGGGATATTAATCATACAACGCCACCTAAGATTAAAGCAGTTCAATCAAGCCAAGTGCCACGACAAAACAATTTTTATGTACTTTCACTGAATTGCTTTGGCCACAGGTGGCGTTGTATGATTGACCAATAAAAAACCTAAATTCAACACAAAGAAGAACAAATATAACATTCTAACAAGGTTTATTTGTTGTACTTGTTCTATATTGCAAATTTATCATACAGCGCCACCTATTGCTGAAGCCACTCAATTCAGCGATGTGTCACTGCAGAAAATTGTTTTCTTTCTTGTCTTAGTCCTTCTTTAATACGGTATTTGTAAAGGTTTCCCTTTGCATGATTCCAGATTGAGGTGAAATGGACATGTGGTATTGAGGCGCCCCCTTTTGCTGTAATACAGAAGTGCGATTGCGCAACTGCCTAAATTGTGTGCCATGATCATGCTGATGATATTTCTTTGGCATGTTTCCAGCTTTAGGGGAAATGGATGTGTGGTAATGAAGCGCCACCTATTGTTGTAATCCACAAAAGTGCCATTGCGTAACTTCCTATATTGTCTGCCATGATCATCCTCATGGTATTTCTGAAAGTTTCCCTTTGGCATGAGTCTGTATTTAGCGGAAAATGACTAGGGGCTTACAGAGCCCTCTGGTGGCAGAATTTCAATGTTTCCACCCCCAGATTACGGGTTAAATATTAGAGGTGCCATAGAACTTCAGGGTTATTATGAATCTATAGGACAAAGGCTCTACACTCATGCAATACCATTGATTTAGGAGTCTGGATTAAAATTTTAAAGCACCCTGAAAAGTGCTACAGAATGGGCCGTAGTGGTGACTCCATGAAATTCAGAAGCTGGCCATGCTAAAACCCTGCATAGTGCCAAAGCGATTTTGGGTGAGCTATAAAGTGCAAGGATAGGAGCAGAGAAAAACACCTTTGCTTGCCCAATATCATCTTGGATTAAAGCAGAATATTTTTGACAAGTTGGGTGAAAAGGCAGTTATTAGCTTCTTTGGGGGTTAATATCTTGGGAATCCAGCATTATGCCAAGGCGAACTCTTCTTTGTTTATTCACTGGACATCCTTCTATCAACTCCATATCAAATTTCAATGGAACTCTCTTGGATAAAAATGTTATTTCCTCTTAAAACTGTCGCTACTCTTCATTTTCTATTCTAACACAAAGAAGGGCTCCACCAGGTTATCCAAATTGCCACCAGGTGGTACTTATTTTTATAAAAAACCTGAAGTGTTGACAGATCATTTACCACCATTCATGCTTTGGCACAATGTCCCAGCTTGCCATAAAAATTCATTGATTTGCCCTTGTTTTTCACAATTCTCCTTGTTTTCGGGCCTGACCTCTCGTCTTGTAGGGGGCACTACAGCCAGAATAATAGGAGTACGGACCTAAAATTTGGGGGTTTTCCATAAGACATCCTTATCAACCTCTGTACCAAATTTCATCAATTTCTAGGGGGGTCAACTCCACACCCACTGCCACTCTCTCAGATTGCGACTCTTAAGACCGAAAAGAATGCAACATGTTGAACTTTCTTCTTCTAAGGACTTGACTATGCAGGAGTGGCGGGATATTTTGAAGGAAACAGCCAATCTAATCACATAATTGCAAGGCGTGGAGCAGTATTAGGAGACAACCTGGAGAGAGTGCGTGCAGAATTGCATGCCGCCATTTTGGAATACAATTTAGTGGTAAGTAAAATGTTGAATTTACATTTAAATGTACATACATGTATGTTAGCTTGCATGTTTAAATGGTGATTATTTTATTTCAGACCCAACATCCAATCGATGCGGATGCTGAAATGGCTGGGGGTGCTGAACTAGATCCCGGGGAGCGGATCAAACTGATCCGTGAGGCTTATGCCATCTTAGAAATGGACCGGTTGGGTGATCAAATCATGGTAAGTTAGTGTTTGAGTTTTATGCAACTTGAAAGCTGTAGAGTGCTGAACAAGGTTCCAATGTTTTGCGAAGTGAGACTTTTTTCATCTTATATTTTTCAAACATATTTTTCCCTACTTTTCAGCACGGAGGAGCGGGCGCCCCACGCTACGAGATAGTGCGTGACGTACATGACGTAAGGCGACGCATCAGGCGCTTCAACATGCACGGCCGGGACATCACACTACGCTTGCGGGGTGTGGAGCATGAAGACCTCCAGCAAGCCTTCAACAACCTGAGGCTAGCCATAGGGGACATTTTGAATGATTTAATGGGTGGGTTTCACGATTAAAAATCATGCCAAACATGCCAAAATGTGTATGACTCGGGCCCTAGTTGTTGGTAGCGCTAAAGATAAAATATGGCTGGATGATGGGCTTAAATGGGGCTATATCCGTGACGGCTGCAAACTTCAAGGTGTGCTGGCTAAGGAGCTATGTGTTGAAGCAGGGGTGCCTACTGATGAAGAGTGCCATTTGGACCGTGTCAAGGACTTTCAGGATGCGCTCCCTGACTACCAGATCATAGTTGTGGAGGAAAGTCTGGACCAGCCGATGAAAGTCCTTTTCAAGGGGCCTGAGGTGGAACAGAAGATTATGCTCTGCTACACCGAGGGTCATTATAATGTGTTAGGAAGCATGACTGCCTTTTCGAACAACTCAAAATTCTGCTTTCATTGTATGAAAGCATACTCTCATGATTACAAACACATATTTGTGATGTAAAATGTGCTAGCTGCCTACGTGAGAAAGCCGAGTGTGGAGAGTTCACCGGTTGGACAACTTGCCAGGATTGCGCACGCTCGTTTCCCAACATGGGGTGTTACACACACCATTTGACACCAACACCCGTGAAGTGGATCACCAAGAACCACAACAGGTTGAACATGTTGAAGGTAGGTGGCGTTGCACCATGTCAATCATTGTACAAATGTCGCTGCGGCAAAATTATCATCAAAATTATCATCAAAATTATCATCGGCGCCTGCCACCACTGAGGTCGCGGGTTCGATCTCCAGATCGTGCAAGTGGCTTTATGTGGTAGAGAGGGCGATCTCTCCTCGACATCGTAGGTTTCCTCCGGGGGCTCCGGTTTCCTCCTACATATCGATAATATCGCCTAGTATTGTTTGATGAGTAGCTATAATGCCCTAATTGGGCGCTTGCACTCCTGAAATAATATTTTTTTTTAAAAATTATCAACCGTAAACAAAAAGAGCGCGTGTGTGGTGAAAAATTTTGTCGTAACTGTTTTGAAACAGTTCCCGGTAATCACCAATGTTTCATTAAGCCCATTGTAGGTAAAGCCGAGGGGGCAGAAAATGAGGGAGACAATGACGATAATGACAGTGAGGTTGAGCCCTCCGGTCAAGAAAATAATGACAAAAATGAGAAAGTTGTTAAAAAAATCATTGTTTTCGACATTGAAACTTTATTTTTAGAGAATGGGGAATTAAAACCTAATCTGATTGTGATCCATCATACTTGTCAATATTGTTTAACATGCCCAGTCACAGAGTTCTGCTTGGACGCCGGGTGTTGTGAACACGTATTTAAGGGGGAGGAATGTGTTGATCAATTCTGCGAATGGCTTTTTGAGCAGACAGGCACAGCTATATGCCACAATTCCAAAGGTTTCGACTCCTACTTCATAATGCAGTGCTCAACTAAAAATAAAATTAAGCCTAATGTAATTATGAGTGGGATGAACATAATGTCGTTGGAAGCTGGGGAAATGAAAATTATCGACTCAATTAATTTTATGAATGTTGCTTTGAAGAAATTACCTGCAGTTTTTGGTTTACGGTAATTAAGAAAAGGGTATTTTCCTCATATGTTTAATATGTAGGGAGTGGTCATCAAAAAAGACCAATCAACAGGCAAAGACGGATGAAGAATATGAGATCAGTCACCACGATTAAAAATCATGACAAAATGTGGGCCCTAGTTGTTGGTAGGGCTAAAGCAGATAAAATATGACTGGATGGGCTTAAATGGGGCTATATCCGTGACGGCCGCAAACTTCAAGGTGTGCTGGCTAAGGAGCTATGTGTTGAAGCAGGGGTGCCTACTGATGAAGAGGGCCATTTGGACCGTGTCAAGGACTTTCAGGATGCGCTCCCTGACTACCATGACTACCAGATCATAGTTGTGGAGGAAAGTCTGGACCAGCCCATGAAAGTCCTTTTCAAGGGGCCTGAGGTGGAAAAGAAGATTATGCTCTGTTACACCGAGGGTCATTATGATTTGTTAGGAAGCATGACTGCCTTTTCCAACAACTCCAAATTCTGCTTTCATTGTATGAAAGCATATTCGCATGAATACAAACACATTTGTGATGTAAAATGTGCTAGCTGCCTACGTGAGAAAGCCGAGTGTGGAGAGTTCACCGGTTGGACCACTTGCCATAATTGCGCACGCTCGTTTCCCAACATGGGGTGTTACACACACCATTTGACACCAACACCCGTGAAGTGGATCACCAAGAACCGCAAAAGGCTGAAGGTAGGTGGCGTTGCACCATGTCAATCATTGTACAAATGTCGCTGCGGCAAAATTATCAACCGTAAACAAAAAGAGCGCGTGTGTGGTGAAAAATTTTGTCGGAACTGTTTTGAAACAGTTCCCGGTAATCACCAATGTTTCATTAGGCCCATAGTAGGTAAAGCTGAGGGGGGAGGAAATGAGGGAGACAATGACGATAATGACAGTGAGGTTGAGCCCTCCGGTCAAAAAGAAAATAATGACAAAAATGAGAAAATTGTTAAAAAATTCATTGTTTTCGACATTGAAACTTTATTTTAAGAGAATGGGGAATTAAAACCTAATCTGATTGTGGCCCATCATACTTGTCAATATTGTTTAACTTGCCCAGTCACAGAGTTCTGCTTGGATGCCGGCTGTTGTGAACACGGGCGAGGAATGTGTTGATCAATTTTGTGAACATGGTGAATGGCTTTTTGAGCAGACAGGCACAGCTATATGCCACAATTTCAAAGGTTTCGACTCCTACTTCATAATGCAGTACTTGACTAAAAATAAAATTAAGCCTAATGTAATTATGAGTGGGATGAAAATAATGTCGTTGGAAGCTGGGGAAATGAAAATTATCGACTCAATTAATTTTATGAATGTTGCTTTGAGGAAATTACCTGCAGTTTTTGGTTTACGGGAATTAAGAAAAGGATATTTTCCTCATATGTTTAATACACCACAGAACCAAAATTATGTTGGTGCATACCTTGACATAAAGTATTATGACCCCGATGGGATGGGTGCTGCCGACCGTGCTGATTTTTTAAAATGGTACGCGGCAAATAGGTCTAAACAGTTTGATTTTCAGAAAGAGTTGTTATCTTACTGTAAAAGCGATGTTGATGCGTTAAGACGTTGTTGTGGTTCTTTCAGAGCTATTTACATTAAGATAACAACTCTGAATGATGACCCTAAGACTGCCATAGAGCCGTTTGCCTCGTGCACCACCCTAGCCTCAACCTGTAATTTGATCTTTCGTGCAAGATATTTAAAACCCAACACTAGTATTGCCATTATACCCCCAGAAGGTTATAGACCAAAAGACAAATGCTCTTTCAAAGCGATATGTTGGTTAAAATGGTTTACATTTAAAGAGGGTATTCCAATTAGGCATGCACACAATGGGTTGAAAAACAAATCAAAAATTACAAAATGGACGGATTCAATGATAACACATGTTATGAATTCCTTGGGTGTTTTTGGCACGGTTGTCTGCGGTGTTTCAAAAACAGAGAAACAAAAAATATAATCAACGATTTGACCATGCATGAATTATATGAAGCCTAGTTAACATGGTTAAGAAAAAAAAACATTTTCTTTTAAATTCGGGGTATAGGGCTGTAGAAATGCGGGAGTGTGCCTACGACAACATACAACATACAATGCTAAATGAAAATGATGAAAACTTTTGTGGCCGGGGTAGAAAATATCCCGCCCCTTGACCCGAGGGATGCATTCTTTGGTGGGCGAACGAATGCCACAACATTGTATTATGAGGCTCAGGGTGATGAAGAAATTCGTTATGTCGATGTTTGTTCTCTCTACCCCTGGGTCAATAAATATTGTGCATACCCGATCGCTCATCCAAGAATACTAACCGAAAGTTTAAGCACCGATATTCATATTTCCCGGTATGAAGGCCTCATCAAAGTCAAAGTGCTACCTCCACGGGGCCTGTATCACCCCATACTTCCCTACAGGGCGAATGGTAAACTCCTATTTCCGCTGTGCAAAGTGTGTGCTGACTATTTACAGCAAGAGGATTGTCAACATACGCCGGAAGAAAGGTGTATTATAGGTACGTGGATGAGTGTGGAAAAGCCGAGATTAGGTTACAAAATTGTACAGGTGTACGAGGTATAGCACTTTGATGAGGTCACGCAATACGATCGGGAAAAGAAAGAGGGTGGTTTATTCACAGAATATATCAACACATTCCTGAAAATGAAACAAGAGACCAGTGGCTGGCCGAAGGAATGTAAAACAGAGGAAGAGCGCCGAAAGTACATTAGAGACTACTTCGAAAATGGAGGCATCCTCTTGGACTCTGTGAAAATCAATAGAAATGTTGGTTTGCATTCTATCTGTAAGGGGGCTCTCAATTCTTTATGGGGGAATTTTGGGCAAAGACTGAACATGGGGCAGACACGGTATGTGACTAAGCCGGAAGAGCTGTATGATTCACTGTTGGATGATACTGTAGATGTCAACGACCTACTATTATACCCCCAGAAGGTTATAGACCGAAAGACAAATGCTCTTTCAAAGCGATATGTTGGTTAAAATGGTTAACATTTAAAGAGGGTATTCCAATTAGGCATGCACACAAAGGGGGTGAAAAACAAATCAAAAATTACAAAATAGACGGACTCAATGATAAAACATGTTATGAATTCCTTGGGTGTTTTTGGCTTCGGTGTTTCAAAAACAGAGAAACAAAAAATATAGTCAACGATTTGACCATGCATCTATACTATCTATACTATAAAAGGCAAAGTGCGATTCTTTGTCCGCTATGCACTGAAAACCGGTGGTATTTAGTGCATAACGGTCATGTTCAACGGATTTTTATGCAGAAAACCGCATTTAAATTGGTTTGATGGTTTATGAGATATTTGAGATAACAGGTGTTGATATTAATACGAACAAGACTGTACATAGAAAAAGATTGCGCGCAGCGTGTGCCCGTCGAGGCCGTCTATCGCCTCTACAAAAAACTGAGCCCCAACGCAAACGTTAGCCACGTGAAATTCGGAAAAAACACTACGAGAATTTTTTCCTTCCGTGATAAAACACAGTATCACAGAAGGAAAGGAAAAACAAAAAGACAGTACAAGTTCGTCAAAATATGGCGTGGGCTGAACACCGCCTACAGGTCGAGAAACGAAGGTGCCAATTCGCAGCCGATACAGCATGAGTCGGACTGTGAAAGCGACGATGAGGCGCCATCCACAACAGAAGCCGACGACACCATGACAGCAGAGGCCGATCAAACAGACGAGAACGTCACAGCAGAGGGCAACGACATATTAGCAACGTGCAGTCGGGAAATTCGAGACAGTATGCGCCGCGATTACGAAGAAATAATTATGAGATTTGCCGTCGCGAAGGCGACATATTACCAACAAATCTCGTACATCTTGATGAGGTGGACAGAACTTTATTCTACTAAATGATTTCATATTGAGATCTCCGTACACTTATGCCAAGAAGTAAACTGGCATGGGTTAGTATTAACTACACGTAGGCTATATTATCACCTCTTGCATGCAGATTTCCTCGAATAATGACATTCTTTTTCAGTACATGTATTTTCCTCACTACGAGTCTTAGAATTCTATACAGCGTAAAGAAACCACTGTCCGTTTACCGTTTGGCATGAGTCGAGCCGTTGAATTCTTTTTTTTGCAACCGTCCACTCTGAACTTCCGTTTCTTTGAGGGGGTCCATATGATGAGTCGGACGATTTTAGTTAATGTTCCGGGCGCGAAATTAGGGATGTTTAGAAATCAGGGGCCTTCGCCCCGGGAAATATTTTTTTGACCTGACGAATAATTTCCATTATTTCATGGCTTGACGTGAAATATTTATATATTATTCCATACAAACAGACAAAGGAGGGCATATTCTCACTTAAAGGAGTTAGACGCCGAAGTTGTAAACACTCACTCACTGGTTCTCTATCCACGGACGCCTGCGGTGCTGCCACCTATTGTCGGTGATATGTACTGACGTGAATATCGTGAGTGAGTTGCATCGGACCGGGAACCAGTCTAACGATCATGGGTGCTGCCACCTGCACGAAGGAATAAAACTAGTTTGCCGACCATATTTGTAAACAAACCAGCTTGTTTACAACTTCGGCGTCTAACTCCTTTAACACCACAGCAATGGTATAAACTTTGTATAAACTTTGGTATAAACTTTTAATGATTTCGCCCAGGCGACTACTCACCATGATGATATGAAGCCCATAGGATCTGGACGTTTTGCGTCAGTATTGTGTACAAGACAGGTCGCGTCATACACATTCGTCAATATTTTAAAACTGTTGAGACCTGTGAAACGCCTTTACTTACGGAAAAAGGTATCAAATTGAGTGAGTCTGAGTGGTGTAGGTTGTGCAAAGTTTTTACCACATAACCTGAGATTGTTCCAACATCATGTGCATGAAGTGAAAGACATTGTATCATGCTATCTACAAGACGATCACTGTAATCAACTTGGTGCATTACATTGCACACACTGTACACCGTGGGGTAGTTGGTACTGAACTGTATGGTTGAAGCTTATTAATGTGTAATGAAATATATGATTAACATTCTATACGCTGCATTTCTTTTGTATTGTAAAATGTATGGTTGGTGGCTATTAATGTATATTATTGAAATATGATTTCTACCGAAAGTGATGAAGCAGTCAAGAAAGTTCTGCATGAACTTTTTGAAAAGGACATAAAACAGGAGGAAAACATATCAATGACATTGTGGGACAAGATGAGACAATGGTTTCGGAACCTACCGTCTGAAGACCGATTGGAGGACTATCTTGTGAAAACGAAAGTGGTCCCTACTACACAAAATAGGAGTTCTCAAACTCGAAAGCTTAATAGGGGAACAACGAGACGGACTTTTGCTGAGGTGATCCAGGACAAGCCCATCGAGGTAAGTGGTGAGAATCCCAAGACTCATACTCAGCGATTTATAGCAAAATCTTTCCAAAACTGTACACCGTGGGGTAGTTGGTACTGAACTCAGTAAAATGTATGGTTGATGCTTATTAATGTGTAATGAAATATATGATTAAAATTCTAAATGCTGCATGCATTTCTTTCGTACAATGTTCAGTTGGTGGTTATTTAATTAATGTGTAATGAAATATGTGATTAACATTGTATATGCTTCATTTCTTTTGTAAAATGTATGGTTGGTGGTTATTAATGTGTAATGAAATATATGATTAACATTGAACCAACAGAAGAAAGCATTTTACCATGCACTTGACTGCAACATAACCGCAGAAGCATACAAGGATTTTTTAAATCAAGACACCATTTTTCTTCCGCGGAAATTCCGACAAACGGTGCTCTCCACTGATAGTGAAGAGATATGGCAGGAGAGGACACAATGAGGAATCCAGGAACTTCAAACTGAAGTTGAAAGGAGGAGGCAGAAAAACAACAAAGAAACTGTCCATGATTGAACAAAAATTCGACAGCCTCACTTCAACTGAAGAGGACAAATCAGCGCAGGAAGTAGGCCTACTCCGGGAACTGTGGAATCAGGAGACGCATCGTGAGGAAGCAAGATCCGTCAACAAATGCGACTCAAAGAAACAATGGTTAAGATCATTACCAGATAAAGACCAACCAGAGGATTGTCACCTTATGGTGAAAACTGCAAAAACTTCACATAACTCTAGCATTCAAACAGAAGGGGCGAGAATTGACCGGCAAGAGGACAATCTGACACAAACGTTCATATTCTGATGTGTTACTAAACAGCAGTGACTTCCCCGATAACCTACAGGTTCTCTTTTCTAATGATGGTGGTAAAATATTGTATAGTGGTAAAATGTTGTATATTATTATCCAGTACAAGAATTTTTACACTGCTGTGGGAGCGGTGGAGAAACGGAGAATAGCCATGCAGCTGACAGAAGAGGAATAGCGTGATATGATTACCGAGATTGTAAAAAGAAATGAGGAGCAAAATGATATCACCAATGCTCCGTATGTTGGAACAAAACGCAAGGTTCGGGATGACGAAAAAAAGGCAGGACTAAAACTGCGACTTACCGAAAATGAGAATAAAAGCAAGGCACAATTAGACACCATTTGGCACGTGATAGGTATGTCAATCAACATTCAAGGGACAAACATATATTAACATTCGAATCCTTGAGGAGGAATATTCTAGACTATTTCCCACAAAAGAGGGTATTTCCCACAAAAGAGGGTATCACACTAACACCACAGCAATGCTATGAACTTTACCGACCGCGCTGATTTTTTTAAAATAGGTGAAAGCAGTTTGATTTCCAGGAAGATTATTGTGTAAAAGTGACATATTGATATATTAAGACGTTGTTGCGGCTCTTTTAGAGCTACGTGTATTTACATTCAGATAACAGCTCTAAATGATGATTCTAAGACAGCCATAGACCCGTTTGCCTCGTGCAGTACACTAGCATCTACATGCAATTTAATCTTTCGTGCGAGGTATTTAAAACCTCATACAACAGCAATTATTCCTCCAGAAGGTTTGTTACAGGCCTAAGAACAAATGTTTCTTTAAGCAATATGTCGGATGAAATGGGTGATAATTTCCACAAAGAAATGAACAAAGAGCGTCGAACATGTCGAATAGACCCACAAATTTTACATAAAATTCCGAGTATCAACAGTGTTTGGATTGAAAACTACTGGATTGCGGAGTGTCGCTCGCAATTTTAAGTGCGAATTAAAATATCTAAAATATTAAAATATCTAAGCCAAGAAGTTGATAATGTCTAAAAGGTAAATGTCACAAAGTCCACACATGTATGTCTAGAACTTGTCGCTGGATATTTTGACGCCCTTCCTCACAACACGTCTGTGTTGCCGCCTGCCGTACACACCCTTATTCCAAGCGTATTCCAGGTTATGTCTGACGGCCCTCCCAACTTCGCGAGCACCGGACATGCTTCTGTCATCAATGTCAACAGTAGGAGGCAGCACAGCCCGTCTGATGTATACGTCACAATCTTTCGTGATAACGTCATTGACTTGTGAGGTCAGGTGCTCATTGTTGAAAATGACAGTATCGATATCACGCATCTTGAATACTTTTGTCACGCGAGAGTATACGACGTAGATCCGTCGAGAATGAGGCAGTTTTACACCAACTTCATAAAATGTTAGTTTGTCAGTCTCGCCTTTGAAAAGTCTGACCCTTCTGAATCCGACAGCGCCCGATCGTAAGGGAATCCAGTATTTCGCCGAACTCTTCGGTTTGGTCTTGGTTATGAAACATTGCCATTTTGACCATTGCAGCGATGAATGAAGGAGTTTCCTCATCTTCTCGCGGTAATGTCTCGTTGGGGCAGATTTGCGCTTCTTGCTCATCGTTTCTGTGGCGGGAGTTTTAGGTCGCTTCTTTAGGGATGAGCGCTGTCGGAAAGAATGAAAACATCAAGCACGTGGCATTAGACCACGCATAACGCATCGGCGATCGAAATGAGTTACCGAAACCCTTCGAAAAAATGGTTGTCAGAAAAAGCCTTTTTATCATCGTGAAAAAAATTCATTACAGGTGTTCGGAAAAACCCGAGACAGGGTCATATTTTTTTGTAGGATTGACATATTACATACGGACAAAGGAGAACAAAGCGTCAGTACGTACACGATAGGATTATTTCGGGACGATGTTTCCCGTCATAACACAGTAAAATTAATTTCTACAAATATTTTGTAGGAAAAAAAGTATCGTGTACGGCGGCCTTTACACTGGTGTTCAATAGATCCTTCCTTATCATTGAACTGAAGGACATGTGAGGAAATGGAACTACCTTCTTCGGCTTCCTTTTCCCAATCCGGACAGCTTGGGTGCTCGTCGTAGGGATAGCACCAATCTCAGCATCATCATCATCGCCGAAAAGTTCGGTAGGCCTATCAGTGCCTGCATCACTATCGTCCTCTCCACTGGATTTGAACACAGCGTCCATCTAGCGGAAAATGGCGGTACCGCGAGATCGTACCTCCCGCTGTAGGAAGCAAAGAATGTTGCCATACACTGACACCGCTCCACCAATAGAAGCGATCGGTTGAACGGCTCAGCTGGATATGTCAGAGCTGAGAGCCGAGTGTGCATTTATAACTGCAGAGAAAATCGATAGCAGACGAGAACAGGTTCGGGCAAGCCTGGCTTGCTCAGGATTCCCTAGCTAATAATGACGTCATGAACGTGCCAGAACATTCTGTAGTGTAATTCCGCTGTCCATCGATGCAACTAACATGACTACAGTGAGTCACAACGGCCAGCTAATAGGGAGTTTGAGATCAGCAACTTATCGCGGATCCTTATACGTATACAGCTATCCCTACATAATAGTAAATTGACCTGCCATGCAAGTACATGTCAGAATGCGTCAAAGCTCATCTACGCCAGCAGATACAAAACAACGCCATCAACCATGTCAACTGTCGTTGACGATTATTTCGTGAATAGCTTACTTTCTTCCGCTAAAATAATCAAAACCATCAATACAATACCAGGAATAGACAGAACCTAACCTTACCCTTATGCAAACATGAATTTGGAAAACAACGACTCTTACAGTGCGATGAATGTTTATAATACCCTCCAAAAAATGTTTCAGATAAATTTTTCACCCATAGCCTCCAGGGTTTCATTTTATGTTATACAAATCATATTTTGAATTCTTACGAAATAAACTGAATATCCCAAACTGCTACGTCTCTAATAACAATTTTTAAGCTTATCATTATTATCATCCTCTGTAGTATTGTATGCGTCATGTGAATTATATTATATGTATTTTATTCATAAAGAATACCTCTGTTAGGGGGACAGCGAAAGCGATCATTCCTGATCTTCCTGTGCTCCCGACCTACATTCTACATGTATTAATTTGTTGTATACTTATGTTGAAATAAATGTAGTTTATTGTTGGTCGAAATTAATGAAATGAAAAAAAAATGAAATGAGCTTGACAACGTGGGGATCCACGTAGGGACCGAAGACGGATTTTTTCCGCACTTTATCACGTACAACTTCGAGTCCTTACTGATTCCGACTGGTCAAGGTTGAACTAGAAGACAAAACACTTCGTTGGGTGGCAGAACATAGACCTGTAAGTGTCTCTATTTTGTTCCAATCTTCACAACTATGACAAAGAGAAATGTTTCGTCCACCGCCACAGCGAGAAACTGATTGATGGCATAATCGATTCCATGGGAGACATATCTGAGGCATCGCGGAAACTATGAACGCTAGGTTTGGTACAGTTTTTTATCGTTTACTACGACAAATGTGTCTCAAATCAGATGATCCGAAATTATCGGATGCATCATTTAGCGACTAATTTACTTGGCAAGCTGTACGGTATACAGTTCGGAAATCCCGGTGTTGGGTTTCAACTCGGCTAGGTACGATCTAAATCCCGTGAGATTCTTAGACATCTCACATTTCTTAGTTCCATGGCGTAGTTTCGTGGCCTTTCTGAAGGCATATGATTGTTCGATGAAGAAAGGTTTCTTTTCCTACGAGTGGTTTGATAGCGAGGAAAACTTTCAGACACTGCTCTACCACCGTACGGAGAATTTAGGGCCCATATTCATAAAACCTTGCTAGCTTAGTTGGCTGCTAGCTATGCGCATTGGCCTGTTGTGTACAAAGCCCACAGCAAGGTTTTATGAATATGGTCCCAGGTCTTCTTTGAAGAATTATAATGTGCTAGAAGAGGAGCATCTCTCCTACAGTACATGAGTCTGTTGAGTGAAGGTATTAGTGAAACTGACGCCCTGCGAATTCTGAAAGACGATGTTCCCAAGTCTGTACTCGAGACCACGAGTTCCTGCAAGACGTGTGGAAGGCCGAGGGAATGGAAACTTTCCAGGATTTTTTAGTTTGGTATATCAACCTCGCCATGTTGTGGAAGCGGCCTCCAAGATGCGGGAATTTTGTGGAGAAAGGCAATGATGTTTTCAAGCGTGCAATATCTGTGCCAGGAATTGCGATGGAGATGGTGTTCCACAATGTGGAACAACCCACGCCCTTTAGCTTAATTGACAAACATAATGAAGATCTCCACCATAAGATGAAGGCAAATATCGTTGCAGGCCCTTCCATAATATTTACACGATATCACTAGGTTGGGAAAACGAAAATTCGCAATGGTCCGGAACCCTGCAAAAACATTTTGAATTTGTTGATGTGTAAATTTGATTTTGTTATTTTTATTCATTTCAATGCCTCGTGATTATGTTTGTCTTGGTTACTTATAAAACCCGAAATGAAATGGCCGAAATGATCGAAATGGCCGAAATGATCGAAATGGCCGAAATGATCGAAACGGTCGAAATGATCGAAATAGATAAAATGACTTTACACTTAGGTGGCCTATTACGATTTTTCAAGTAAACTAAATGTTTTAAGTCTGTAGTAGATCTACCGGTAGCAACAATAGCCATGATAGCAACATGCATAAAATCAGGAGACAAGATAAAAATTACCGTGGTTAGGAAAATTGTTAATGGCATTTGGCCGTTTCATTTTAACTCAGCCAGTCGCCACGCATGGCGCTGCAGTATCTTACCACGCGGTACACTGGCCCCAGCTTTGCCGTACTTGCGGCCACCTTTAATTTTGGCGGGAGTTTTTTTTAAAATGTACATCATGACTATACCTCAGCGATGAGGCCGACTTTATGGCTTAATAGCCATAAATTACCTTTCTTCCACTAGAATGCTCCGATCATGTCAACATGGTCCTTTGGAACAACCAAGCATGCAATACAATTCCAAATACCCTTTCGTAACATGTGGGGAATCCAATTGCAGTGCAAATTTACTTTTGGGGCTGCAGGGTAGATTGCATTAATTTCGGTTTTTTGAAATGTAAAATATGAAAATAAGTGAATTTATATTGTTAATTTGCTCCCCCCCCCCCCATTCTTCAATCCTTTTTCAACCATTTCGATCATTTCGGCCATTTCATTCCGGGTTTTATAAGTAACTGGTGGTTACTTATAAAACCCGGAATGAAATGGCAAAAATGATCGAAACGGCCGAAATGCAACCTCAAAGTAAACGCGCACTGAAATGGGACTTCCCTGCAAGTTACGTGCTGGAAACAACCGCCCCCTTCCTCACGTGTTCAGCTTCAGACAGGTCGATCCCTCACAGTGGTGGAAACAACCATGCCCATCCTCATGTGTTCATAAATTTCTAACCTTGCCAATTGAGTTTTTTTTCCTGTTTGAGTAATTTTGGCAGGAGTTGTTTAAATGTAGGCTACATCATGACTATTTTTTTACGGGGGTATACCGGTGGCTCATAAAGGTGACTGGCTCAGTTAAAATGAAACGGTCCAATGCCATTAACAGTTCTCCTAACGGTTCTCTTGCCGTGTCCTGATTTTATTATGCATGATCGTATCATGGCTATTGTTGCATGGTTGCATGTCATGATGTAGGCCCATGCCAAACCTGCGCTACCTGTATATCTACTACAGACAAAAAGCACTCAGTTTACACTAAGGTGGCCTATGATTTTTAAGTAAAGTCATTTCATCCATTTCGATGATTTCGGCCGTTTCGATCATTTCGGCTATTTCGATCATTTCATTCCGGGTTTTATAAGTAACCGTTTGTCTTGTGTAAGTCATAAAGCAGACTGTGATATAGAACTTAGCCTATTGGATATCCATCTTCCGTCCACTCAATACGCCACCACTGGTAGAGTCACGCGGCATGGACGTGACAGGGAAGACAACCAGTTTCGATCGGAGAAACGTGACAGATACCCCGCCGCATTTTGATGGTTAGATTACATTTCAGAAACAACTCATGTTTCTATCCAGCATAAAATGAATGGTAAAGAAAACTACGTACGTCAGTACGCCGTCGACGGATTCTGTGCCAAAAAACAATACCGTATATCAGTTCAACGGGTGCTATTACCAAGGGCATAGGTACTATTTGACTGAGAATCAATTTCGTAGTCATGGTAGTGAGAGAGGGGTAAAGGACATGTCGGAGAAACTATCGCGAACAGAGAAGAGAAACGGGTTTCTTCTGTCTCAGGAAACTACATAATCTACATGTAGAAGTCATGAGGGAATGTACTTTCTTGCCTTTCTTGTGGCTAAAATGAAGCAGGATAACACATTGAAAAGATAAGACTTCTCCAAAGATTCGGGAAAGCTGGCGATTGCATTTCAACCATGACACAAAAAGACATTGCGGGATGCACGAGGTGGCAACATTTGGCATGGTTGAATGTGACATTCGGATTCCAGAAAATCTGAAGAGTAAGTGTTCGGAAATGAGCCCAAAGATTCCAGTTGGGAGCAGTTCCTATACTTGCCGTCAGTCAGCATTCTGGTTAAAGTCACGTGATCGTACAAAAATGCATGGTTAAGATGGTACAATCATTATAACACAATCAAATAGATATAAACAATATAAATCCATGTCCAGTCTCAAAGATGTCAAGTTATTGATAACCGTCTCGTCAGCGTTCAGCAGGACGAAATAGTCAAACTAGACCAACCTGTATCAGAGAACAAGAGCAGAGGAACCAGTATCAGAGAAAGAATAAGTGGAGGAACCAGCAACATAGCCAGAAAAAGAGGAGCAACCGCAGGTACCAGAAATTATAATTCAAAAAAATGGCCACTATGGCCCCCGTGACATTAACAAAATTTGATGGCATTCGGAGTGCAGACCTATGGTGTGGTCGCTATGGACTAGGCTGGTCGAGGCCATGAAGTGGGAAGCGAATACCGCAGCAAATTGGTTCCCACTGTACCTCGAAAAATTGGCACCCATGTGGTATCAATGGTAATTCGCCTGAAACTACCTGAACTGATCCGAAGTTACTTGAAACTGAATTTAAAGCCAGATAGAGTAGAAGTCATTAGAAATGCCCATCTTATCAGGCACACAAAGGAGGGAGGAAGTGTCTCCACATACGTATACAGGATGAGAATGGCAATGGATGTCCATGACATACCGGAAAAGGTGGTCCTACTAAATTGAGACAACATGCGTCAGCCTGAGACAACTGCCCCATAACTTGCGTCAACAAGGGTATTTCATTCATGTTTTGCCAATTAACTACCGGTTTTAGAAAGATCAATTTAGGTGTCTTCTGATAGTTTGAATGCCTTTAGAACAGGGCCAACGAAATTACACGATTTACATGAAATTGCCTCCACTGACTCCGCCAAATGGCTGCCGGTCCCTTCTGCCCCTAGCGGAGGGTGAAGGAACCAAGCCTACATGAACCCGGCGGCCATATCATGCACCCCCATATTGCGCGGAATTAGCGGACGCTAAAGCAATGATCGGTGTCTTCACTGGCCATGTTCCAAAGGCATTCAAACTCTCAGAAGACACCTAAATTGAACTTCCTCACAGTTATCATGGTTTATAATATGGCAAAGAATAAATGAAAAAATCGTGACGCAAGTTATGTGTAGTTGTCTCATGTTCACGCTTGTTGTCTCAATTTAGTACGAACCCGAAAAAGGTGCACATGATGGTAATTATCAAGGGACTAAAACCAGGTAGGCCTACATGTACATGATCAAGGGTATCGTCCCTCGAAGATTTACTCAAAAAGGTTAGGATGGCAGAGCAAGTATTAGGCCTACAAGAAATTGCCACGCAGTGTCGCTCCAGTATCCGCTGTTACAGCCGCGCTACCAGAGACAGCCAGCATGACACTCGAATCGATCAACTTGCAGGCACTCTTGGAAATCTTTTATGGTGATATGTTTTTTTTATTTTCAAATTCCTCTTTGGGCATTATGATTTCAAATCATTTATCAAGCAGGACGCACATATCAGAAACAAATCCCTTAGAATTACTCGTCCACAACTGGCATGACTGGTGTGGTTAACCACTGTAACAAGCTTGTTTAGAGTAATTACCTACCTACCCATTCACTGTTCGGCATCCCTTTGATTTGTCGATCTACTATTATTTGTCAATACGGTTAAAAGCTCTTTAGAATGTCTATCTTAACTGATCATTCACTGTTCGGATTGTTATTTCCTCGTATCTGCCGAACAACTATTATGTTATAAACTTATTTAGGATGCTCACTTAAATTACCCATTCATTGCCCAGACTGCTAGGCACCTTTGATCTGCCAAAATGAAACAATGACCTAGATATTACCTTGTGCCTTTGTCTGTAAATTGGCGTTATTTTATCAGCTCACCTCGTGAGCTTGGTTCTGGGAGATAACCCCGGCAGGGACAGAGGCTTGGAGACCCAGCACCTGGACACACCGGATATTGGAAGTCCAATCCTGGAGAGTTGTACCTGTTTTATGTGATTTATTAAAGAAGTGTGATTTACGATTGGATCTCAATTTGAACTCATTTTGAGCTAGTTTTCCCCCATGAAATTTGGTGGAGAACCCGGACAACACATAGACCACTTGCGCAAGTCGGCCATTACAGCCAGAAGGTGTCAACAAACCTTGGGCCTAGTGCATTGTGCCGACGGTAAGCACAGGAGCCAACTGTACAAATGCATTAGGCCCCCTAGGGCGAGGTTAATGTTGACACCCTGGACTGATAAGCGCAAGGGGTCTATTACATACGTTCGCTCTACGTTGTGAGATCCTGCCTCTCAACTCAAGGACTGATGGCTGTATCAGACATCTTGAACGCCTAAGGACTTTTTGGAGAACCAGAAAGCTGGGAGATCAAATGCACCGATAAGGGCTAGGTTCACCGACCAAATTTTTTGAGTCCAGTTTTTAAAAATGTCAAATATCTTTGAAATGACTTAGCCATTTTAACTTGCAGCTACACTAAATGTATCAGAGAGACAGAGTGATAACAAAAATGTGAAGTTTGTCACTTGCTGATGAGTCAATTAGCTAAAACAAAGGCCGACCTTTCGGTACATAATTCAGCTTTGAGACAAAGAACAAAGAAATTATTTTCTGTGTACTTGTAACTTAAGGTTTGTATCTACACGGCAATGAAGCCAGAATTTCAAAATTTGATGCGGAAACTGACTAAAATGGTGTTTTTGCTCGATATTATTTTCAGCTCAAATGTCGGTCCTAAGACAGGGGCTTCTAGACTAAACCCTCTGAACTCAATGCACTGCATACTGGTAGGCCCACTCCTATTCAGAATGTACAGTGGCATGATGATGTAAGCCTGCCCTGGCACTCCTGGCATGTGAATAGAATTACAAGACTGTGTGATTCCACAATACAAGTCATTGAGTTACCATAG
>NMRB01001582.1:74177-110486 GCA_002633025.1 Notospermus geniculatus | reverse complement strand
ATGGTTCCGTAAAATGAGCAGCACGGTGCATACCACTCCCTCCTGCTCTTTATCACTTTTACAATCGTTCGCCTGGATCCCTGTCTCTATATTGCTAAGAATAATAATTCTTCTAAAATCATTTCTTCTAAAAAATTCTTCTAAAGGCATTTTTTTATTAATTTTCACGCATAAAGTTCAGTTCATTTTCCACTTCATTTCATTGCCAGTGACAATGCCAGTGCCAACGTCAGGTGTTCAACAAACCCCACCGCAACTTCAACATGAAATCCGTCTGCCCTTTCTCTTGTTCAACTCGTAGTGATCTGTACGACAGTTCTATCCCGAATTAGAGCAGGTGCTATTCAATAAAAGGACTCATTCGGAACGACCTGAGGCGAACTGCTTATCTATCCACTGGGCAGCGCATTTCACCTCGGACACAAGTCCAAGGCAGCCATGTTGTTATCAACAAACCCACGTGACCGACCGTGGAACTATTTTCGCCAAATTTTGGCCTCCTAAGATATCCAACCTTATTTCCTGGATAAGTTGAGGCATATTATATATAAACTTACCGATATGTCACCCAATCTGGCAATTATTGATCAATAACGCTAAGTTTTTGTGTGAACTATTTCGTTCTTGCGCAGGGTGTGATGAGGCGACCGCATCCAAACCACCAGAAACGCATTGAAATCGTTGCGCCTTCAAGACGGCTGCCTTGGAATTGTTTGTCCGAGGGGAAATGCGAGTGTCTACGGAAATTGCCGAGCAGTTGCCTTCGGAAGTTCCGAATGAAAAGGACTGTCTGACACTTTTATACACTTTTGTACTACCTTACGAAATTTATCGGGATCACTTCAACACGACAGAAATTGACTATCCCACAATCTTTCGGACAGTTATCTATTGCTGTTATAAAGGCAATATAGCTGAACAACTTCCACGGGATAGTCACTGAACAGCAAACTTTCGACAGAAAACTGGTCATGTGGAGCAGCGCCTTGCTGGCTGGGCACTTCCAAAGAAACTGTCATGATCATCAGCGCCGGCTCTAGAGTTGCAATAGAGGCCTTGCAATGACGTCATCCTGGCGGCCATGCTGGAGGGCACAGGGCGCAGAGGTGTGAGCTGACTGTGCCTTGACCTGCGTGAACTGCACCATGCCATTGTTTGACGTAACGTCATTGGATCATTTCGCTACGCCTTTGCAGTATGTGCCCCCCAGCATGGCGGCTTGTGACGTCATTTGCAAGTCCTCTATACTTCCAGAGATGACCCGGTACACACGTTCTTGGCCCGAGTCGAGTTGCGTTCTCGGTGTTCGAGACTGCCGTTCTCGAGTTGAGTCAACAACTACATGAACTAGGTCAGCACGAGTGTGGTCAAGAATGAGGATTCGAATACAGCCTACGAGTCTGAATAGAAAATCAAACGCCGCCATCATGAGTCTATTACTTCACTCACATCGGGAATTTATTACCTCAGAACGTAATATGCGCAACTGCTTTGCTGCCTTCAAATAGCCAGAACACGGTCAATTGCAAATCTAGGCTTACCTAGTTAAGGATCTAATCCGCTAAATACGGATAAGTTTATAATTTTAACATTGTGAATTTCGTGGGGCACGAAATTATTCTTGGTGTTGCTTTTTGTCTACCGCGACTTATTTGCTTTAAGTGACTCTCTCTTTAATTTCTTACCTTCAGGACCATCAACCGTCAGCTAGATTTCATTGGAACACTTTGTTTACATAATTCCCTTGAAGAATACTCTCGCTGCAGCACACACGTACCAGCGGCAATGTCATAAACAAAAGCTGATGAACTGTGAAACAAACACAAACTTGAACAGTATAATATGGATCGTGCATAAATTCCGGATGTGTACAAGGTTTCGTGGAACGTCGTTATGTGTACGTTGACGTAAGTCTCGACGAGGTAATGCACTTTCTCGAGGTCCTCGGGATAGTTGAACTCGCATGGAAGCATGTCGAGACCTCTTTCCATGGGATACCGGCAGCGCGCCATCTTTTACAGTCGACTGCACCCGGAATCTTCCGATGAAAAGTTACGGGCTAGATCCAGGAAAAGCTGTACAATGGGACCATGGGACAAGCTGGTAGTAGTGAGCAATAAAAACACCCTGTAAAAAGTAAAGATATCCATGAAAGAGCACAAAACGACACACAGTATACAATAAATCGGAAAGTCGTCTCCGAATATTTCGCAAATTTTTGACCCCAATCAGGGTCTTCCTCAGTCAGGCGCCATATAGAAGAGATCCCAGAGGTAAAAAGTAAATGTGGACTATCAAGATATAATTTGGGATGGGTTATTCAGAATTCGCTCCTTTTGATCGGAATATAGTAGCCCCCCAGGCGGCCTTCGGCCGCTTGGGGGCCGTAAGGCAACGCGCGAAAAAGGACGATTCAACAAACCCATTCACATGCTATGAAACCAAAATTTCATCGGCCGAAAATGGCGCCGAGACTACCCCACAAAAAATAGAACGCCCATTCGTGATTGGTCGATAATCGGCGGCATAGATCATCTTCACCCGTTCCATCAGCTCACGCGTGTGTTTAGACCCAACGTACTAATACATCCTCAGCAACAACTTGAATAATTATCCGAAGCATGCCATGAAAAAAATACAGGGTAATTTTCTAAAATGAGCCTATCTTGCATGATCAACGCGATCGCCGCCATTTGCAATGAGGCGTTGTTAAGCAAACGTCACAGTCGCAAGACGCAACGTCATTGGTCAAGAATCCGTCCACGTCTCACTACACGGTTTTGATGAGAATGGCATGTGACGTCAGAATCTTTCCTGGTCTCACCCCACAGTTTTGGCAGGGAGGAGGCTTATGGCACTGCCGTCAGGCCAACCACCACCATGGCCAGACAGCGCCGCATGACTTTACCAGGACTTATTTTCAAGCTAGGGGTCTGGGGGTTCCCCCAGAAAGAGGGGGGGGGGAGTCTCCCCGCGACCATGCAGCCTGGGGGGCTCACCAAGTCGTTGACTTTTATTAGTCTAAAACTTATAAGGCCCGTTTTGTTTTAGCCTGATATTTACCAGTCCAGACAGGGGCGTAAGGATACTGGTTTCAGGGTAGTTAAATGGCGGCGATTTCGTATGATATTTACATTGTGTGGGAAAATTGCAAATAAGAAGAATTCAAATCAATAATTCAAATCAAGAATTCAAGAAATCAAGAATTCAAATCAAGTATTCAAATTTAAAAAAATCAAATATGATATTCACAGCAAAATGCCAATCAAGCCTGTGCAAATTTGAATCAGTGTCTATATGCAGTTTTTAAATTTGGCAAAATGTATGTACATTCGATGTACAGGACGTGTACAGAAAATTTAATTGTGGACCTAGCCCTTGCTGATAGGGCTTCTCAGCTGGTGCTCAAATGCACCTACGAATCATCCAAGGAGCTAGCATGGACAGGCTCTGTTCTCCACATGTAGCTGATTCTTGATGAAAGACGATAAGCCGTAAACATGGTAAAAGATAGGTGCTAACAACGCCAACGTACCGTAGAGATCGTTCGATTTTAATCTTGACAAGATGCAACACACATACTAAATTCCCTACGCAGTTGTGTACCGCGCCCTCTTCGGTTTACCCGCTCTCCACAACTGCTTAACTTCGTAAAATTCGCCGCGTTCGGTCAACAGATGGCGTCTGGGCCTGGCGCGAGTTTTACAGCCTAAGCACGCTGCTTTCAGAACTTTTTGGCCCGTTGGCAACGGATGTTCTTGTGTGCTACCATGGCTACGAACCGCTCGGCCAATGAAAAAGTGTCTCAGGCCAGCTTGGTTACCGGTTGCTCGGTGCTCTCATTGGTGGACTCTCTCAGCGCCATCTGTCGACCGAACGCGGCGAATTTTACGAAGTTAAGCAGTAGTTGTGGAGAGCGAGTAAACCGAAGGGGGCGCGGTACACAACTGCGTAGGGAGTTTACACACATACGGCATCAACAACACTGCAAATTAGATGTTCGTTGGCAACATTGACATGATCTGCAGATCCCAAAGTCACCGACATAGAAGGCAGGGTTTCCGCTAAGGTAAAAAAGCTACGTAGGCCCTAATATGACGTACCGTAAGTGTTATGGACAATAAAAAAAGTTACGTTTTTGGACGTTGTTTTAACATCATAACACTTATCGGGACGTTAGATTCCCAGGGCTGAACCTTTTTTTGACGTTCCCTTCTTGTGTAAGATACGTTTTCTGACGTAGGTACGAGGTAAAAGTCATCATCGCTGCCGCCAGGGTGAGGGCAGGAAGGCAGCTTAGCCCGTCAGGTTTTGTAAAAAAGTGAGTAAGCAGTGGTGGTAAGAGCATTTTGAACACTTAACATCGGTGCATTTACAGGTATTAGTGAGGTGCCCTTTTACATGTTTTACGACCCTAATTCTCAAAGGGAAAGTTACGGTAGCTTGATTTAGGCCTAACTTTTTTTGAAGTATCAGAAAATCCGAACAAAACAACTTTTACAACTTCGCCTTTTGGAAGCTAGTGGAAACCCTGAGAAAAGGGTTTTCCAATGATCCGGAGTTATTGTAAAAGGAAGAATTTTATTGCCGCTGTTGAAAGCGTCTGCTTATGGATGATCCACGATGAGTTTAAGTGCGGCTGAATTAAACGTTAGCCCTGATGATGGTTTCGCTAAACATCTGGGGAGTAGTAAATTGTCACGTATTAGGGAGGTTTGCAAATAGTGAGGTTTCGCAAGTGTGACGAAATACGAAGTACGAAATTCGAAACTCAACTTCATTTCCAGGACCTGGTGTATTTCTGGAGATGGATGATACATGTACGGTACCACAAATGTCCCTGCTGCAAGCATGGCAAGTGCGTCTTTTAGCATATCATGTAAAACAGAGAGAGTTATGGTGCATCCTGAATTTTTAAATTTCTACTTCGTAGATACGAAGAGAAAACGAAAGATAAATTTCAAAGTTTAATATACCGGTACACCGTCACTCTATCGGTCTAACGTCTTACGCTAGAAGACGCTCTTGCAGCAGGTGATATTTGTGGTACCAACCATCTCCTGTAATACATTACGTCGTGGAAATGAAGTCCAACTTCGTATTTGGTCAGGTATTCGGAACCTGACTGACATAAAACGAAGTATGAAATGCGAAAATCAACTACATTTCCAGGACCTAATGTAGGCCCTACTTCTGGAGATGGTTGGTTCCACAAATGTCCCTGCTGCCAGTGCGTCTTAGCATGTCATGTAAGACCGAAAAAGAGTTATGGTGTATCTTGAATTTTTGAATTTCCACCTCGTAGGCCTATCCACGAAGTGGAAACGAAACATAAATTTAAAGTTTAATATACACCATACCGCTAACTCTATCGGGCTAACGCCATACGCTAAAAGGCGCTCTTGCAGCTGGCAGTATTTTTGGTATCAATCATCTCCTGAAATACATTACGTCGTGGAAATGAAGTCCAATTTCGTATTCTGTACTTTTCGTTTCGTCAGATTTGCGAAACCTCAGTAATCAGTCCCACACCTATCGTCGTCCAATAGAAATGACCAATCTCCTACGCGGAGGTCAGACGATTTCACCTTAAGTTATTGACTCCGCCACCAGGTCTGTTACTATTTCTACACCTCATGGAAAAGCTCCACTTTCGGCTAATAATTTTTATTAGCCACACTTTAGGGCCGTTTAGACGACAGGCAAAAAAATCGCATGTTATGCGATCCGATCGAATCCGATTGTGGTTCAAAACTCCTGCGTGTAAACGCTACCCAATGCGGTCCAAAGTGGATTTTGCACCGCATAGGTATGGGCGGTTATTCCCGCAAATAATAGACGTTGCAAAACACGGAGGTTATAAGCCAAAACAAGGAGGTTATATAGCAAAACACGAAGGTTATATGGCAAAACACGAAGCTTAGAAAGCAAAACAGGATGCTTGTAGCATACAATGTGCTTTTGGAGGTTATATCATGCATGTGTGTGACAGAACAAGGAGGTTTGCAAAACACGGAGGTTAGAAAGCAAAACAAAGAGGTTGTAAGTCATCTAAAAGACGTTAGGTGGCGCTTTTAATGAAGGTTGCAGAACAAGGAAGTTAGAAAGCAAAACAAGGAGGTTTGTAAAACACGGAGGTTGTATCATGTGTGACAGAACAAGGAGGTTTGCAAAACACGGAGGTTAGAAAGCAAAACAAAGAGATTGTAAGGCATCTAACAGTCGTTGGATGGCGCTTTAAAGCAAAGACCCAAGACCTAAGACCAGCTGTAGCAACATAAGACCATGGATACTAGAAACATTAGACCCTGGGTGGAATTCGATTTGAAGTTGTTGCATGGTGATGTCCCATCATGCCTCAACAGGAATTAAGATAAAAGGGGGCGCTCTGGTCGCTTTCGTGAAAATCGTTTTTTCAGTGAGGCCCGTGTGCTAGTTACAATATATTGACGGAATAAGCGGCGACTTGACAATGGGCGACACACAAAGAAACAGCGAGTCCGTTTCCAAGTGTGTTCCGAACAATGGGAATCACACAGGAAAATGCCCACACTGGAAAACGTTACACCTGTCTTAAGGCGGTGACAGACTAGTGCGTACGCGACGCGGAGCGACGCGTTTTCTTTTGTGTTTTTGAGCTCCACTGCACATGGTGCTCAGCGGTGCCTGAAAACACAAAAGAAAACGCTTAGCTCCGCGTGGCGTCGCGTTAGTCTGTCACCGCCTTTTGTCTTATCGTTCAGCGTGGGATTACAATACTATGGCTAGAAACCATGACCGTTCGATTATAGCCTTACAACAGCGGGCTACTGTTTGGCGGACTTGCATTCCTAGGACGCTGATTCCTGTCACACCTGGACAAACTCTTTCGATCCGATTACACTCGGCAAAATTGTACCCAACCATGCCCGGTCCAGACCGAACAAAGGAAACTCAAAATCACACAATGCTCAATACACATTGGTAAAGTGCTTTTCAGAATGTCCAGTCATTTTTGCACTCATTTTACCTTGCAATGGAACCTAACCACAAACCACAAATGGGCCAGTTAAGTGTGCATGATTGCATGATTATCCTGAATCAGAGTATAGACCTGAACAAGGTCCTAAGTCGGTCAGCCGTTTATTGGCATGCACACGTAACTGGTCAATTTGTGGCTTGTGGTTAGGTTCCATTGCAAGGTCAAATGAGTGCAAAAATGACTGCACATTCTGAAAAGCACTTTATACATGAACACCCTATGTTCAGACACATATCTTATTTAAAAAACACAACAAAGACCTAATTACCTTGCCATTCAAACCATCATGGCCAGGTTTAATTCCTTGCATAAATAGGGCCGTTTAGACGACAAGCCAAAAAACACATTCCGATTCGATCCGATCAACCCGCCTCGGGTCTCATTTGTGTTTAGACGAGATTTGAATGTGGTCGTTTGTGGTCCAATACGGTCCAAAATCCACATTGGACCGCACTGGGTAGCGTTTACACGCAAGAGTTTTGAACAACAATCGGATTCGATCGGATCGCATGTGGATTTTTGCCTGTCGTCTAAACATGTAGCCAAATCAGCCAGCACTGGCGCACTTCCAAATTGATATTATGTAATGTTAACAGAACTGCTGTGATCGACCTTTTCTAAACTCCTCCAATAGCGTGTTCGGAAAGCTTCCCCGAGGAGGCTCGGGGAAGCGGGAGAGCGTTCGGAAAGGTATTTGGCAGGCTGCCAAGGCTTCCTCGAGCCTGGCCGAAGTGAGTCGCTCACTTGGGGAAACTCCCGGCATGCATGCGACCCCATATGATACGGGGTCGAAGGCCATGATACCGGGACTCATACAGATCAGCTCATAAGATAACATCTAAGTATGACTGAGTCTTAGATCGAGACTTTAACCGTAACGCAAACTCCTTCTAACCTAAGTTTCAACCCTAATGAGAGCCCGGAGCCTAACCCTAGCCCGGCCCTAATCCTAGCCAAGATTTAACCCTAGTTTGAAGCTCAACCCTAGCCGGGGCTTAACCCTAGGCACGATCCTAAACGTAGCCTGGGGTGTACCCTAGATAGGGGCTAAACCCTATGTTATGGAACCCTAGATGGAATGACTGTTGCTAGGCGTTACTAAGCAGATCGCAGTTGCATTGTTCTGAGGTCACTGTGGCGCCAGTGTAATTTGCAGGCAAATCCGTGAAATCAAAAGTTGCGTACTGTTTTCAAATTCGTTGTATCCACATTTATGATGCAAATCGTAGGAAAAATTTATCGTGTACGGCGGCCTTTAAATAAATCACACGAGGATGCAGTTGTAAAAATCTGAATTTTCGGAGAGTGAGCCTAGGCTACTCGTCCTTCTTCAAAGCATCAAGTGATCGACACAATACGATGTCATGCTGTACAGTCATGGACATTAGTTTATCTACACCTGATACTTTGAATATTTGAAAAAGTACTGGGCCAATTTAAACACGGTTTGTTGCATATGAAAGTACATCTTGTTGGTCACATTTCTTCATCGAAATTTTCGAAATTTGAAAATACCGTAATTATGTAATAGGTCATAAAAAACCACAAAAAATCACAACTCACCTTCTTATTATGTAATATTTTTGTGATTTTTGTTGCAGATGTGATAGAGTGGAACTTTCTAAGGATTTTGGTATTTGTTTCATCAAAATATGTTGAGTGGTTGCTGAGATATTTGAGATTATCAACATGTTGATATTTTGAGATTTTCGTGTTTTGTAGGATATTTTGATGCCATTAGATAAAGCTAACGTCAGAATATGGATTTACAAAATTTTGGAATTTTTTGCCTTAACTGGGCAGAAAATATAGCGTATTTTTCAAAGTTACTGTATCAAAATATTGATATTTCGAAAAACATGCTTAACTTCTAACCAGTTTCCGCTAAACGTTCCAAAACTTCATACTTCTTGGTTTTTAGGTTTTTACTGATATCAAAATTTTGTGAAAATTTGAAAAAATCTCAAATTATCGAAATTTTGATAATCTCAAATATCTCAGCAACCACTCAACAGATTTCGATGGAATAAAGTCCATAATCCTTAGAAAGTTCCACCCTATCAAAACTGCAACAAAAATCGCAAAAAAATTACATAACAAAAATGTTGATTTTTAGGATTTTTTCTGATGGGCTATTACGTAATTACGATATTCCCAAATTTCCAAAATTTTGATGCAGAAATATGACCAACAAGATGTACTTCCATATGGAACAAACCGTGTTAAAATTGGCCCAGTAGTATTTGAAATATTCAAAGTATCAGGTGTAGATAAACTAATGTCCATGACTGTACTTCGCAAACTGAAGAAATTGTACGTGTATAGCAACTGACGGTATTGCATATGTAAGAACCGACGTCTATCGAAGGAGATGGGGAACAATGCTACGTGACCACTTTCAGTAGCTCAGCCTTTTTCCCGCTCTATTGAAAATATTCCAAATAAATAAATAAAAGGTCTTTTGATTTTACATGTATCATGGAAGCGCCACTGTGTGCATTACGATCTCTCTATCCTGGCGGCCGACGTAACCTTTGCGTTCAGGCAACTTCGTTAAAAGGTTTGCAGACGCGATCAATTTACACTATGCCACAGCGCTAATTCATGGTGTCGAGGTTGGATTATGATCTAGTGTCAATGCATGCTCGACAAGACTGTTCAAATCTATCTACATACCATAAGGTATTGAAGTCATTGCTGCGCATAAAAGAATGAGTTGAAGCATGGTACCTTACTTGGTGAAGGGTAGTCCCGCTATAACAGCACGTTCAGCTTCTCAAGTGTGAAAAAGATGGCGGCCATTTTTGTCAGCTAAGGTTTCGACATGGTATCAGTCTAGCCTGGGTGTTACCACTGGCTATGTATGGGTTGGACAAGACACCGGTTATATCACGTTGGTTCCCGATTCCGCACTTTCACAACAGCCGACCAGAAACAAATCACACGGCGTAACTTCTATTAACTCTCGCTCGTAATTAGTGAACGTGTGGTAAAAACCTAATCATATGCAAATTATTGTTGTCATCATATTGTCCGTCCGAGATTTTAACGCCAGAACTTCGAATGAACGAGGATTAACAGCACCGAATTGTCGAAGAACCCGGGCATTTGATGCTTTCTTGTGTCGTGTGGGTCTCCGGTCAGTCCCAGCTAGCGCTACATGCAACGGGCCCGTGTATACCTTTGATCCGTCAGATGCATCGCCAAAGACACTGATAGACCATGGGAGAATTCAACTTACCTCGACGCGAGTCCATGTCATAAAAATTTTCTAAGTTCTAATAATGCCTTAATATAGAGGGGTAGCATAATGGTAAGTGGAACAGCTTGTATTATACCTAAGCTGTTCCATCTACCATTATGCTACCCCTCAAGTGGTTGAAGACGATGTCAACAACACTTCTGATCACCTACCGGTGTACGCGAAACTGAATCTTACGACTACCTCCACCAACCCAAACTTTCCTGTTGAAAATCTGTTGCTAGGCAAATTTTCACAACACGGTACTTTTCTGTAATATCGGCGCAGTCGGACAGGAAGAGTCTGGGCTATATCCCGCACATCATCGCCACTCTCAACAAGTATAGCTGTATTAATTTCCTTGAGGAATTAATGACCTCAGGTTCATTTCCCAGTAAACCGAGTTGGAAATATAGTAAACTCGAGTTTAAACCACCGGTTCATTATGTTGTTCATAAGCACACCCACAATCGAAATGGGAGTGAATAAAACATAACAAGTATTATGCTGAATGGCTGGAATCGCTCGTCCAATCACAACCCCACGCTGGAATGAATAGTTGGTTATAAGGCCTAGGTGAAACTGGCCCTTGTCTGATCCAATTCTCTTTGTGGCCTCATACAGGGTGGAAATGGATTTTAGGCTTCAATTAATCAGTTGCTCAATCCAGGGCAGCCTAGGTCTTGAGCCGCCGATTCCAGCATAAAGGCCCGTTTCCACTAGAGCGTTTTACGCCGCGTGATGCGTCAAATCTTTTGTTATTTTCCGCCGCTCTGCTTACAAACAATGGGAAAGCGTCAAAACGCGGCGTAAAACGCTCAAGTGGAAACGGGCCTTTACACTTGTTATGTTTTATTCACTCCCATTTCGATTGTGGGTGTGCTTATGAACATAATGAACCGGTGGTTTAAACTCGAGTTTACCATTTACTGTATACCGTCAGAAGTATAACAACGGAGCTAGAAAACCTTTACTTTGTTTCCGAGTGTGAAAGTGAAAATTTGCATAGAATTTTGCGTATTGAGAAAACCTTAGAATATCCATCGATGCTATGGATAGCAGCTCCATCATGATCCTAAACGTAAGAGAAATTATGGTTTCTTGGCTAGTCTCAATACTATTGTAAAATCGGATACCCCACGTATATGCGAACAGTGTTTGAAAAGCTTTTACAGCTTTTAGTGAACATCGTAATTTGTTTTGGGAAAGAGTTGTAGACGATTGTTCAGTGAAAGTGAGTACTGATTTGTGGAATTTTGATGACGAGACAATGTGTGAAACTCTATTAGGTATGCAAAGGCTGGAGATAGATTTCGAAGACAATCTACAGCTTTTAAAGGTAGCAGTGCAGTGCAGAATGAAGGATAGTATGCCTTACCTTAATTTATGAACTAGCCTTATAGCTTTATTAGGAAGATAATAACCATTATCTCTCTTTCCGGTTTGGTTGCATTTATTTCCACTGTATTTGTAAATATTTTGTTTTCTTTTTCCAATTTTGTATATTCTTATCAGGAGGAAATAAAGAAATAACTGTGTTCTAAAAGTCGTGCCCCGTGAACATTTTTCTCACTGTGTTGGCCGCCTGCACTGGTATGTCTGCTTTATTGGGATGTTGGCAAAAAGTGATGCGTACTTGAAGCAAGAAGAATTAACTGCGGTTAGCCAGTAACTTACCATACCGGTAGCAGCTCAGTGAGATTACCTTGACTAGTGTTCAGGTTATCCTGCAGGCTGTATTCGTCACGTTCGTCGAGTATTCACTGAACTACATAATAGCAAGGTTTCGCTTTGTTCCTTCCTCAACACAAACTTTCGCGATCAATATCAGTAACAAAGTGGTTTCTTTCATCATCTATTTCCCAACAATGGTAAAATAGGCAGAAGTACAAAGCCGATTTCAATAATAGCAAAAAAAACGTCAAAAAATCAATACTGTTCATAAAATGCTTATCCAGTTTCATTGATTTCAATCAAGATTATAATTGATTTTGTCTCAGTTAATATGAATAGGTATACAAAATAAAGCACAATAGACGACACACAATGTGAAACAATATAATGAGGAACCGGAGGTACTAAAACAAAAGGAGGCGCTGAGGAACAACTCAGTCCTGACACTAGAGGCGCTGCAGTCACTCCTTCATTGAAAGCCATTTGTGTAGGCTGCTGTTGATGCAGAACTGCTCGTTTTAAAGTGAAATATTCATCGAAAATGCCATCAAAAATGTTGCGTGAATGGTTGTCCAAATGAAGGAGGGCATGCCTTTCCACGAGGAGATCCCCGAGTGGTGCAAAATGGTGCGTCTAGCTGAAAGGACACGAAAGCACATACTACTTGTATGTGCTGCCGTCTGCATTGTTATGATCCCCATAGGAAATGATTCCAGGGGGACCGCAGAACAATGGAGTTGCTATGCTATGCTCAAATTCGGGCAGCGCCCTACATCCCCGACATACCCGATGCACTGGTTTCAGAACATCAGCCACAGCAACCATTGCCCCTGTAATGTCCCCATCAGCTGATGAAGTTTCATTGAAATCGACAACCCGCACAGAAATATTTCAGACAAGAGAGGCCATGGGCCTGGCGCTCAGCTGACATTGACAATGACCTGCCAACTCAACAGGTTGACACGGGACAAGAGAGACAAGTACAAACACTTCACTTTTTTATGGTTAACAAACAGCGGAAAGCAATATCAGAGATGGGGCAACTACTGGCGATTATTGGAAGTTGGATCACGCCTGAAATTGATATGGTGCACCCTCTGACCCATATCAAAATGCCTCGAAGATATGAAGTTAGTTGATCAAAGTGGTTCTCAAGTTATGGAGCAGACTGTAAAATCCAATATGACCACCAGGCGGCCATTTTGGAAGTTGGAGCAAAAATTGATGTGGTGCACCCTCTGACACAATATCACTATACCTCTAAAATATGAAGTTGATTGACGACCAAGCAGTTCTCAAGTTATGGAGCAGAATGCAAAATCAAAGATGGCCACCAGGCTGCCATTTCGGAAGTTGGAGCGCACCTAAATTCATATGGTGCACCCTCTGACCCATATCACTATCATGACTATAACTCTAAAATATGAAGTTGATTGACCCTCACTACGCGTCTAAAATATGAAGTTGATTGAGCAAGTGGTTCTCAAGTTATGGAGCAGAATGCGAAATCCAAGATGGCCACCAGGCAGCCATATTGCAAGTTGGAGCCGACCAAAAATTAATGTGGTGCTCCCACTGACCCATCACTATGGCTCTAAAATATGTTTCACCAAGCGGTTCTAAAGTTATGGAGCAGAATGCAAAATCCAAGATGGCCACCACGTGGCCATATTGGAAGTTGGAGCAGGCCTAAAATTAATATGGTGCACCCTCTGACCCATATCACTATGCGTCTAAAATATGAAGTTGATTGACCGAGCAGTTTTCAAGTTAGAATGAAAAATTCAAGATGGCAACCAGGCAGCCATATTGGAAGTTGGAGCAGACCTAAAATTGATATGGTGCTCCCTCTGACCAATCACTATGGCTCTAAAATATGGTTGACCAAGTGGTTCTCAAGTAATGGAGCAGAATGCAAAATCCACGATGGCCACCAGGCGGCCATATCGGAAGTCGGAGCGCACCAAAATTGATGCTGCACCATCTGACCCATATCACTGTGGTTCAAATCAAAATATGAAATTCACTGACCCACGTTGATTGAAGAGGTATGCAAAATCCAAGATGCCCACCAGGCGGCCATATTGAATGTTGCATCGTACCTAGAATTGTTATGGTGCACCCTCTGACCCATATCACTATGTCGCTATGTAAAATTTGAAGTTGAGTGGCCAAGCGGTTCTCAAGTTATGGAGCAGAATGCAAAATCCAAGATGGCCACCAGGCGGCCATACTGAATGTTGCATCGTACCTAGAATTGATATGGTGCACCCTCTGACCCATATCACTATGTTGCTACATGTAAATTTGAAGTTGATTGACTAAGCGGTTCTCAAGTTATGGAGGAGAATGCAAAATCCAAGATCAACAGGCGGCCACATTTAAGTGGAAGTTGGAGCAGAACTAAAACTGACATGGTGCACCCTCTGACACTCATTAGTATGCCTGTAAAATATGAAGTTGATTAATCAAAAGGTTCCCATGTTATGGAGCAGAATCCAAAATCAGTCTTGCATGGGGGCATTTCTCCTGACGCACCTGAGAATGGAAGTAGGCCTAGTGGCACCGCAGGAGTGGAGGGGCAAAGATGGGAACCTGGATAATGGTGGATGAAGTGAGCAAGGGCATAGTTCAACTGATGTGGTGGTGCTATCTGCCATTCAGTAATAGGCCTACATGTAGGCCTAGTTTGTTGACTGTCTGTGAGAGTTCAACATTCACTTCGCTGAGGAAGGATAAGCCACGGGAGGGACAGAATTGGTCTGTTGTAGGTTTTCCACGAAATGAAAAATAAAAGAAAATATGACAGTCGTTGTTGGGCCGTTGTGGAGAGCAAGGTGCCATCGACTTCAGTTGATTACACCAAGAATTCCCTATCTCGCCGTCGTTGATACATGTAGCCCCAATCAAAATTAAAGACACATCAAACTCTCTAAACATGTGGAATATAAGCAATTTTTATTGCCGAACGCTCCGAAAACGGCCAGAGTCAGAGACTCGAAAATGACGAAAGCAATGATAAAGCCGATAAATAAAACCAAGATCGCGCGGTGAAAGAGGTGCCGTCGATTCAATAAGAGATTGCACCAAGATTCTCATATCCATTCGTCGTTAAAGCCGCACACTATGCACCGCTACTCACTCTCCAGTTCGGCCGAAATAATAGTGCAACCTCATCTACAGGCGTGCGTAGTGTATAGAACCATAGAACCACATATTATAGCATTATCTTGCATCGAGGTTTTGGGAATCCCCTTGGGGAATCCCCAATGCTGTGTGTAGTCTTGCGCAGCTAGCCACACAGTACTGCTACGGTTCCCCAGATTTGAAACAGCGGCTGGGTGACCGAGACTAGGCTCGTCGATTATAACCCATCTGTCCATAGTGTCTGGCTTTAAAGCTGAACTTAATAGATATAAACCCCAAGCGGCAGAGGTAGAAATTACGAACAGCCACAAGGCACTTCCAAATTACCTCTGAAAACGATACACCCTCTCGGACGGTCACAGTTGGTTTCATTTGCCACCACGCTCTTGAACAGAAAAGATCTCAGCACAGCTGCCAAATGAGAAAAAACGAAAAATAATCTGTGATGGCAGCGAGATTCGAACCCACAACCCTCTGATCGATTCGCCAGCCTCTTTCTGTACTCGCCCCGAAGACTGCTTGCATACAACGACGCCGATCTACAATAAAGGCGCTGTGGTTTTGTGGTTTTGAAGATCTCCATGATTGAGGAAATAAAGCGATCGGAATTGTCGTCATGCAATTGTCGTCATATCAGATATCTATCGTCATATTTCGAACCCACTCATTTCGTTTCGATGCAAAATAATTTCAGTTATTGACTAAAGATAGTCTGAAGTTCCACTCAGGTATGATTGCGTATACGACCGTAGGGATTTTTTTATGATGATCATGGGCATAGTTCAATTCAATTCAGTTCTCTGCCAGCCGCCATTATGAACACAATTAGCCTTCGTAGAGCATTCGGCCAGATTGTCGTCAGCACTCGCGGAAGTGCGGGAAATTTTAAAAATCTTCCGAGGTGGTTTTTTGGACACCACGCCCCCTATATTATGCGCACATTGATCCCCTTCCCAGTGCTGGTGAGTTTGTCGAAGTCATTTATCAATGGAGCGAGCTAGTGGCCAAAACATGGTTTTCCTATGACGCCCCCTGGTGTCCTTTGTTTGGGTTGAAACGGGCCGATTTTCGGTTTCCTAGCAGAGATTCACCAGAGTCTCTGGCTATTACGGTTACAGAACGTCGGGCGTAGTTTGACGGCTGGAGTGACGGACTGACGCTTCACGCCAATAAATAGTTATTTGACTAGCTCTGCTGACCTTTGGTCAGCTGAGCTAAAAAAAAACGTTCATTGGAAATGAATGAAACTCTCAGAATATTCCATTTTATAAGCAAGAGTGTACATGTATGTATCACTGATGAAAATGTGGTTAGGAGTCAGCCACTTGGTCACTAAGCCTAGTCAATGCTTTTACTTGAATTTTGCAATACAAGTGCACTAGGCAATGCTGTACAAATCTGAAGTAAAAGTATTTGCTAGTCTTTTTTTATGACAGTATAGGTAACCTGGGTCTTCCTTAGGCACTTTCTACTGTAGTACTGTACATGCCAGGTGAATGAGCTGTATCCTAATTGTGGATTTTACTTATGATGAAGAAACCCTGAAATGAAATGGTCCATGGACCATGTGCTCACCGTATTGGACATAACAGTCTAATGACAGAGGGATGAGCAATCTGGGTCAAGTCATTCCCGGGTAGGACTTTGATGATTTGGGTGGCCACCTGGCGGCCATATTGGATGTCCGATCGGGCCGGATCTTCACATGCACATAAAGGTCATCTGCAGGGGGCCACATAGCACATTGGTGCGCTTTGGGTCACGTCATTCCTGAGTTACAGCACTTTGACGATTTTCGGTTTACGCCACCTGATGGCCATATTGGATGTCCGATTGGGCCAGAACTTCTCATGCACATAAAGGTCATCTGCAGAGGGCCACATAGCACATTGGAGCGCTTTGGGTCAAGTCGTCCCCGAGTTACAGCACTTTGATGATTTTCGGGTTACGCCACCTGGCGGCCAATTGGATGTCCGATAAGGCCGAAACTTCACATGCACATAAAGGTCATCTGCAGGGTGCCACATAGCAAATTGGAGCACTTTGGGTTATGTCGTTCCTGAGTTAAGCACTTTGATGATTTTTGAGTTACGCCACATGGTGGCCATGTTGGAAGTCAAATCAGGCCGAAATTCGACATGCATGTAAAGGTCATCTAGAGGGACGTAAATATCAAATTTGAGCACTCTACGTCAAGTCGTTCCTGAGTAATAGCAGTTATTTGATTTTCAGGTTACGCCACCTGGCGGCCATATTGGATGCCCAATCGGGCCGAAACTTGGTATTTTTAAAGGTACCCCTCCAATGCATGTTTATGCAAGATATGAAGTCGCTTGGTGAAATAATGACAAACTGTTGCAGGTTCGTCACTTTTGTCGAACTTTGACCTCTGTGACCTTGAAAAGTACGTCAAATCAAAAACCCGTTAAATTTGTTATGTATCCTTATTAGATACACCTATGATAAAAATTTGGAGAAGATCTAGTCATTAGTTCAGGAGTTATTGCACTTCTAGTGTATTCGGTTTCCGCCACCTGGTGGCCAAGCTAAGGGTCGAATCGGACCGAAACTTGGTGTCATGGGTCATCTGACCTAGGGGTATAGAGGAATCCCACTGACGTCATCAAGTCATGTGACTGGCCGTCAAAATGACGCAAACTGGCGTCAATAGGGTGCTACACGTGGATTGACGTTCCGCCTGACGCGACGAGACACGACCCAAAATAACGTCATCGCGTCATCGTGACGTTCCTTCAGGAAACACGTGGTCAATTTGACGGCCAACGCGACCTTGATGACGTCACGTGGGAAACCTCTATATATGTACCAAGTTTCAGATCAATAGCTCTGGCGGTTACGAAACGTGCCCTGCTAACGGAACACGACGACGACGGACGCCGCCGGACGACGACGGACGACGGACGCTGCACCATCGTAATAGCTCACCCCGGTGAGCTAAAAGTAGCAAGGCGTGAAAAGTTTAGGTTGACCAAAAGAATTGAATAGAAAGGCCCCATTTTGGGGTGCTAGAGCTGATTGCAAAGAAAAGGCCTGAAAATACAGAGAAGGTCTGTTATTAGTAGGCGAGCAATTAGGCTGAAAGAAAGGAGTTTTATAAGTTACGGTTTGTGTAAATTAGAATACCGGTACCGGTAGGTCAAAGTCTGGAATGAAGAAAATAAGAGTGAAAAGAGCTGCAACCTGCACACTCCAGGTGAAAGGCAACTGCAGTCACGTCACACCATATCGGCGACTGATTTGTTCCACGCCGTCGTGGCTAAAGGCCTGTTTCCACTAGACAGGTGTAGCAGTAAATAGTGTCCCCCTGTAAAAAGTGTCCACTTCTATTGTTGAATGACGGATTAAGCGGTATGGGTATAGAAACCAATTGTCAGAGATTAGAATGTAACAATAGGATCTTTTGTTCCCCGGACAGTTTTTCCTAGCACATTCTTTCTCTTCACACCTGGTTTCCGCTGCGGTTTCCGCCCCGGTTTTTTTTCACGGGGTTTTGGATAATTCTTCGATGGTTTAACAATACATGGCGTGTTAATTTATTCCAATGCATGTGAAAACCGCTCCCGCGCCGCAAACGGCAGCGGAAATCGGTCTAGTGGAAACAGGGCTTTTAGTAGAGTCAACAACGAGAAAATTCTGGACAAACTGGACAAAAGCGCCATTTTTGGCCCAAATGTTCCTTTAATATGATACTTCAAAAAATGTAGACTGGTAGAAGGGGCGCCCAAGTCAGATTACCATGGTAACGAGGAAATCCGTTTTGAAGTTTAGGACACTAACTTTATCATTGGACCCAAGAACTGAGCTTTGTACAGGAGAATGGGGCCCGATGTACAGCTAACTTTTGAACGGTGGGATTTACATCCCGTAAATGTATTACAGATAGAAACATAGTGCCTCAGAAGCAGGCAAACATGTTCTTAATTGTTTTCAGTAGTTATGTAATAAGAAATTACGTTTTTTTATGTAAATTAACACAAAATGGGTCAAAATACATAAAAACGTCGTTTCCAATTACGTAATCAGTTAAAAATTACTAAAAAACATGCTTATTATGAGTACGAGGCACCATGTTTCTATCTGTTGGTAATACATGTACATTTATGGGGTGTAAATCCAACCATTCAAAAGTTAGCTACATCGGGTCCCATTTTCCTGTACAAAGCTCAGTTCTTGGGTTCAATGATAAAGTCAGTGTCCTAAATTTCAAAATGAATTTTCTCGTTACCATGGTGATCTGAGTTGGGCGCCCCTTCTAGAATTGAAGTGCCATATTAAAGGGACATTTGGGCCAAAAATGGCGCTTTTGTCCGCTATGTCCTGATCGGATGGACCGAACTATTTAGACGCAAAGTGATCCCGAAACGTCAGTCGCCGCCTGTTTTGTGCCGTCGCAAGGTCGACCTGACATCAGCATATGTGCCATACTGTATAAGGGCTGATTCATACTCGCTTGCGGACCGTCAAGCGCATGAAACTGATCGCAGGTTTCCACGACGTGAATGTGCACACGCAGTGAAATTGATCATAGTCGGCGCAAAATCCGGACGGAGTATGAATCAGCCTTTAAGGTGGCGGGGGAGTTAGTGAACGCATCCAATTGAGGTCCGTTTGAAATTGAATTGCACGAATGTGTTACGACCGAAGTTTATTTTGCCAACGAAATTTGTGAGTTTATGTATTGTTTCAGATCTCCGAATTGAAAAACTGCACAATAATTGACTGATTATGTAACTTTATTCATGAACAATGGCAAGTCCCAGATGAAGTTTTCAGAGGCGATGACGGGTACAGCCGGCTCCAAATGACCGGATTTTAGGTAGTGATGGATGCAGCATGGCGAGTTCTATGGTCGTTCGAGGCCCGATTTTTCAAAATTGAAATAACTAATTAGCAATTGCTTAATTAGTGGTCTGAAAAGGGTCAAAACAGAAAACTGAATAATTTTGGGTGTTTTCGTCTGAAATTCAAAAATCGGGGCTGGAACGGCCTTAGAAGAAGTTTTTTCCAGATCATATTCGAAATCAGATTGACCATCGATCCACGCACANGAGGGCGCCACCTTATTTGTCTTCGAGCTGACGAGGTGTCAACATCCTCTCGTGAGCTCCTGCTGAACACTTTTTTTGAAAGAAAAAAGTTTGACCCAGCTGGGAATCGAACCAGAGCATTGTTATCTCTGTTCCACCGCGTTCCCCATTCGGCCACCGAACTTGTTGGAAGACTTATCATGTTTTCTCTTATTTGTAGTATTATTACGTAATTCGAAGGCCTACGTCTATGACAAACACAAATCATGTTTCTGTCAGCTGGCTCCTTGGCCGAATGGATTGAGTGGTGGATTACAAATCAGAAGGCCGGCGGTTCGAATCCCGTCTAAATGACTACATTTTTTTTTCTTTGAGTATAGTGTTAGAGGTATCCGGAGATGTTGACAGCTCTGTTACCTGATTGTAAATAAGGTGGCGCCCTCCTGGCGTCGTGGGGTCTATCATGATCCGAGCCTTCGTCTGAGGTGTTTGGAGGGCGTTTGCAATTCTCTTGCTCGTCGCATGGGGGCTTTTTGTTCGTTCACGTCAGCTTTAATATGACTTATCCGGCCACCGCGGCCAACCTGCGAACCACGGGAATTATTGACTATACACGATCCAGGCCAAGTTATGAAAGGCCTAGTCAGGGTTACACATCACTTGTGAGTTTCTTTTCAAGGGCAGACCGCAGTTTTATTCCACAGTAGGCCGAGGTTTAATTGACACCATTTACAAATCGTACTGGTGGTCAATTCATTTTGATAAAAGTGAAACTGACCCTCACCGCGGGATATCCATTACGATGCTCACCAGGAGTAAGACGATTTCCATTGAACATGTAACCCTGACTAGGCCTTTCATAACTTGGCCTGGATCGTGTATAGTCAATAATTCCCGTGGTTCGCAGGTTGGCCGCGGTGGCCGGATAAGTCATATTATACAGTATTTACTTCTATGGCCAGTAATGCTGTGCTAAGGCCCTAGACTTCTGTAAAACATTGCGCTAGATTCAAATAATCCAGACATGTATATATGTACATAAGGTAGATGATCGTTATTGTTTTTTTCTTCTTTACCATGACTGGTGATTTATCATGCAAAAACGAGTCAAACACGATTACACATATCGAGTTACTAACTACACGTACACTTATATTGAACTGATTCTGAAAAAAAATGCTTGTTATCGTTTCCTCCTCATCATCATCATTAAGACAAAGCAGTCTGTTTTAGTCTCGAATGGGCATGTTTCTCTTGGCTATGCTTTGGAACCACGCGAACTCTCATTTGCATCGTGTACGTTGGGTATAATGTCCCAATATTCCGGCCCATCTTGAAGACATGCTTGATTGTGACGGAAAATTAATGGCGTCGGACATATAAGTACTGAAATTGCTTAATGTGAAACCGAACTCCATCGACGCCGCGACATGATTGTGAACTTCTTGTACCACCTCAACCAGAATCAGTTATAACTTATCGGTTCACAAGGTGACCCTTATTTTCAAAAGTGTCTGGCAGTATTTTCAGCTATATCTCAGTTGTTGAAGGAGCAACAGGTTTGAAATTTGGGATGCAGTTATATAGCGAATGCCCCCCCCCCCCGTGAGGCGAAGCCGACGGAGACATATCGTCCCAGCCGGGGGAAATTCGCTATGTTTCCCGACAATGAGGGCAACATTTTTTATCTCACACCGAAAGAATACAGTTTTCCCAGCTGTGGGACATATCGCGATATGTTTGGTAATGTCAGAGGGGGACAAGTCGAAATTCTCGGAGATCACGTGACGGGATCTGGCCAATGGTATCCAAGGAACTTTACTTGAGGTGTGAGATGGGTAAATTCCTTGTCCAATTTTTCAGCACATTTCCCACGTGTTCTTATATGCATTTGGGTACAAAGTACCCATGGTGTTTGCTGATTGTACTCATGATGATAAACGCCATGGGTCTGGAGGACCCAAGGTAGAACCAAGTAGAACCCATCGCCATGGAATATTTTTGACAGTGGTCCGTCTTCCTCTGAGTGAGTTTTCTGTACCCTATGTGCTAGTTTCCTGTACCCGTGGGTTTGGACCCACAGTAGGCCTACAGGACGATTTTTACAGTGTAGAAGGTTGCGAAATACGATGGCGGTTGCATATTATAATTTATAATTCCTAACAATTTTGCCTTTCTATGATGAGTTGGCGAAATGGCTGAAGTTGACGTTCACCTGGAATTATATAGGCAGATTTCGAGGTTATCCTGCAACGGGGCCTCCATTTGCGGCGTAGGGCTATTACTTTATTCGTGGTGAGTGAGTGAAGCGGTTTACTGTTGAATGTACGAAGTGCGCAGGTAGAAGTAGATCTACCGGTACGTATTGTATACCGGTATATTGCGAAATGTTATTGCGCTAATCATGCTGCTCTCTCCCGTGGATAGGACTGTTAAACACTGCATTGTTGTTGTGTATACATATCATTCGAAGTTGTTGTGTATACGCCATCATGTGTGCTTATAGCCAATACACGTCTGCTGAAGCCTGCGGGATGAGGCCGAGTGCCATCCCTGAAGTCACGTTGTGAACCCTGTCGCCGCCAGTCTTGTCCAATCCTTTCTCAGCTAGCTACGTGCATGTGGAACATTCCGCGGGGATTTACAAGTCTTCGCCATATTACGATTCGGGACCTTGAAAGGCAGATACCACCAAGTATAATACAATTACATGTGTCTCTCATAGATGGAAAAAGGCTTGTCATCTGCTCTTTGAAGTTCCATTTTCTTCCTTCGTTGAACAATCTTATGCTTTTGAATCGTTTCCATTTCGTTGCATTTCAAATGTCCTCAGGTAAATGTTTTGAAGTGAAAACAAGTGGCTGTAACAGAGATGACGAGCCCCACATATTGCAGACTCGAGGTGCAACATCAAAAAACGCACGGAAAGTGCGAGAATGTGCAATGATTATAGTCAGGACTCTGGCTTTGTAAATGTACGTACATGTAAGTTCCTGAAAAAGCTTATCTCCTACTAGCCCAGGGAAAATGACGCCAGAAAAAATTGCAGTGGCTTCTACCAACATGACCAAAGAGGATTCGTGCCCGTTCAAGAAGGTCTATGCCGACGTCTTTTATTTATATGTATGCGGGATCACGCCAGTCGTTCTCATCGGACTTGTATTAAATACACTTAACCTTATCGTTCTGCGCATGCGTGCGCTGCGCAGTGCTTCCACTTCGATTTTCCTCCTCCGAATAATTGCCGGAAATGACCTCTGCTTTCTTACCACATGTCTTGTTTATTTCTCTATCCGACATTTGCTCGTTTACGTTACTCGTCCATTAGTTGTCTCGGCGATGCCGGACTTTGATATAGGACCCGAGTTATTTTACGCAACACGGCCAATTTATTTCATTACTCTCCAGGTAAGAAATTGGTTGATTGTGCTCACAACATTAGAGAGATTTTTAAGCATTGGCTTCCCTCTGTGGGCCAGAGCTCACTTAACCAAAAGGAAACTTGGAAGAGTTGTCTTGTTTATTGTTGGTGTTTCTGTCGTTTGTTATATGCCTGAATACTGGTCTTTTGACCTTGAACTGAGAACAAATCGCTGCACTGGTGGTCTGGAAACAATGCTCCGAACTAACGACGAGTTACATACATACAGCCACCTTACATACGTCGTTGGTGTTGCCGCAGGCCCACTGACCCTGATTTATATTCTGAACACAGCTTTAATCATTGCATTGAGGCGAGCATTGGCAAGGAGGACCGTCCTTAAAGCAGAATCTGGAGCCAAAACCATAGAAAATCACGCAGACAGCGACCAGTTTCAAGCAACATTCTTGGTCATTTCATTGGCTGTTGTATTCACTGTTTGTGAGACGCCGGCATCTCTCGATCAGTTGGCCCAAATTATGGGCGTGTCATTTTCAGATGACGATCCATTTTTTAATTACGGCAGAAAAGTTGGGTTGTTACTCGTCGTTGTCGATTCATCAGTTAATTTCGTAGCATATGCTATCTCCAATAGAACGTTTCGTCAAGGCTTAACGACGCTAATAAGAATGAAATAGATGAACTCCACGGATAAACCCAGCACACTTCTAAATTCAGTACATGTACTTGCTTTTGGCCGCCCTTCACGATCAAATTTTTTATCCATTTTTTGGCCATTCTTCTTGGTTAAATTTTTTAGTTTGTGCGCTCCCTGACAAAAATTTCCGAACCATTCATATCTATCGCTTTGGACTCTGTCTATTAGAAGCGTAGGTTATATCGCTGCCCGGGTTCGTTTCTGAGAAGAAGTCGGAACGAAATTCTGGATTCTAAGTTTGAAAATATTTAATTGGGATCACGAAGATTTATCTGTGGTTTGGGCATCTTGGATACAGGCATGTCATTATGAGGAAAAGTATAGAAAAGTTTCTGTGTTCTAAAGCATTTTCAACTTTTTGTTAAAAATTTCAAAAATCTGAAATTTCGATATTTTGAGATATTACCAAAACGGTAAAATATGTTCAATATTTTTTTGCAAAAACTCGCATTATCAATCACCTCATCACAACACTTCGAATTCTGCTAAAAAAACTAGAAATAAAAAAGTTGACTTTTGGACCGTTTTAAAATTGCCTGCTACATAACAAAGGGTAAAAATTAGATAGAGCCAGAAATATATGACCAAATAAATATACCACACTAAGTTGAAAACCGCTTCCAATTATATTGTTTTATCTCGGAGATATTTGAAAAACACGGTGTTCATTTATTTATTTGGAAGACTGTACATTTATGGTTTGTTGCATCTTGTTTAGCTTGGTGTGTATATTTTCAAAAAATGGCCACATACCCTACTGCACTTCTTGGGTCCAGCTTCTCGCATGGTACTACACTGCTCTTCATACATAATTTCCCCAAAGACATGAACAAAGAGCGAATGCACCCACAAATTTTACATCAAATTCCAAGCTTGATAATCTGTCATCATTATAGTCTGGTTCAACCAAGAGGTGGGCGATTGGAATGCAGTTTGTGGTTAGAGTGTGGCAAGAGTGACATAATTACGGTTACATGTTATGGCGAAATGAATCAGATGACTGTGCCTAATAACAAAAATGTGGTTTTCATTACATAAGGGTCACACATGAATAAAATCTTGTGGTCAAAATTGAATGTTCCATTTCCTCACTTGGCATTCCAATGGTCCACATATAGGTTGAACCAGACTTTATCAACAATTTACATGTAGGATTGAAAACTTCTCGCTTGCGGAGACGCTCGCACTTACTTTCCAAGCCAAGAAGTTGTCTAAAAGGTAAATGTCCAAAAGTCTATGGGTCGTATTCGTTAGAACCGTCTTAGGCCGGTTCCAAGTATGGTCAACCACTGTACTTGGAACCGGCCTTAGACAGTTCTAACGATAGAGCCGCTTTATGAATACGATCCAGAATTTGTCGCTACATGGATATTTTGACGCTCTTCCTCACAACAGATATGTTGCCGCCTGTCGTACACACACCCTTATTCCAAGCGTATTCTAAGTTATGTCTGACGGCCCTCCCAACTTCGCGAGCACCGGACATGCTTCTGTCATCAGTGTCAACAGTAGGGGGCAGCACCGCCTGTCTGAACTCTGATGTAGACGTCGGGGATATCACAAAACCCCGCCAAACGAGTTCGCAAAGTGAAAACGCACCCTTAGTACTAGCAGTTTACCACGGCACTACCCTCAACTTCACCTGCAAAGTGAAAAACGCACCCTTAGTACTAGCAGTTTACCACGGCACTACCCTAAACTTCACCAACCCCCCGCCATGCGAGAAGAAGAGGGTTACTCAGCATACCGATAGGCGTTACTGAGGATCTGAACATATCCACAGTGACGCCCATCAGGGTATGCTCTTCGTAATGAGTATTGGGATGAACGGGTGAACCGACACGAATCCAGCCATCCCGTCATACACGAATTTTCTGAAACCACAGGAACTCCATTTGACTCTCCTCTTACCAATACCGTACTAAAAAAACGAGGGGTGTCAAAGGATACAGCAAACTAGAAAATTTATTCAAGAAACTTTCTGACCTAACCCGTCATGCTTTACACCCATTCCTATCACAGGCCTTACACTTTATACGCAGGAGACTGAAGGAAGCTTCCTTCATCGCTCACAAGAAAATGTCATCACTAGATTTCAACAACTTTCGATCCCAGAAGGAAATGTGTTGCGGAAAGTCATCAACATCGGAAACCGGTCTTATGATCGATCTGTCCTGCCACAAACCTTCCATGATCTGTCAAGGTAAAGTGTCCAATGAGACCGGTAATTCAACGCGTGTCAACATGTCAGACACAAGTTCGGTAAGACATCCATTTTGAGCCGTGAGGCCGGGAGAATCCCCACCAAGCGCCGTCCGAGAGGCCCGCACTCTCCTCGTTCCTTCTGCTGCTACTAGATGAAATTTCACTTCATGCTCCCAATCAGGTATCCCCGGGCTTGGATATAATAGTCCAGTCAAAATACTGAAAGACCCATAAAAAATTGCAACAAAATTTTTTTCGGTGGTTTTCGGTAGTATTCACCATCATGACCATGGTGAATAATAATTCACCATGGTGAATAATATTATATTAAAAGTCGGCCCAAATCGGACAACAGGAAATGTGGAAAAACTCGGATTCCATGGCAACCGATGTTAAAAATTCGTGTTTTTGTAAAAAGCTGTTTAATTATGTCATAAAATTCGCATTGCTTTGGTTAAAGTGTCTACATACGTTAGCAAGCGTCTTGGCATGTTGTCACGGTGATGAAAGGTCAAGGTAACGTAGAAAGGTCGAGGCAAATCAGGATTTTTGAAAATCGGTGCTTTCGAAATACTAGTAGTCCACATCGTTATGTCGTTCTGCGGAAACATTGTGTTAGAGCAAATCCGAACCCAAGTTTAGACCCCCTAGGTTCCCAGGTTTCAGAAAAGTCATGCTGCCAAAAAATCTTTTGCTCGAAACAACCGCGAGGGCGTTTTGATTTTTTTGGAACTGACTTCATCATTGACGCCGATGGACGCAACGACTGAGCTTTGTACAGGAGAATGGGGGACGATGTACAGCTAACTTTTGATCGGTTGGATTTACACCACATAAATGTGTTACCAATAGATACAATTATGGTGCCTCCGAATAAGACAAGCATGTTCTTAAACTGTTTTTAGTTGTTATGTAATAAGAGATGATTTTCACCCCGAGGCCCATCAGGGTCTTCGGGGTATTGTCATCACGCTGGCGGCTGTCTGTGCGTCGTCTGTCGTCGTCCGTCGTCGTCGTCACGCAAACGACGTGAACGCTCTAACTTGAGAATGCTTCAGAATTTTCACCTCAAATTTGGTATGGTGATACCTCATGACATGACGCTTCTCGCTATTGAAAATCGGCCGGATCTGATTGATACTTTGGCCACCAGGGGGCACATAGTGAAAACACAAAATTTGCGATTACTCCTGAACTGGTCATCGAAACTTCATGAAATTTTTATGGTGGGTGTATCCAGTCAAGGTACATAACATATCAGACGGGTTTTTGATTTGACCTACATTTCAAGGTCGCACAGGTCAAAAGCTGAAATCTGATTGGTCAACGACGTGAACGCTCTAACTTGAGAATGCTTCGGAATTTTAGTCTCAAATTTTGTATGGTGATACCTCATGACATGACGCTTCTCGCTGTTGAAAATCGGCCGGATCTGATTCATACTTGGGCCACCAGGGGGCACATAGTGAAAACACAAAATTTCTGATTACTCCTGAACTGGTCATCGAAACTTCATGAAATTTTTATGGTGGGTGTATCCAGTCAAGGTACACAACATATCAGACGGGTTTTTGATTTGACCTACATTTCAAGGTCGCACTGGTCAAAAGCTGAAATCTGATTGATCAACGATGTGAACGCTCTAACTTGACAATGCTTTGGAATTTTCGTCTCACATTTTGTATGTTGATACCTCATGACATGACGCTTCTCACTATTGAAAATCGACCGCATCTGATTCCTACTTTGGCCACCAGGGGGCACATAGTGAAATGACAAAATTTGCAATTACTCTTAAACTAGTCATAGAAACTTCATGAAATTTTTATGGTGGGTGTATCCAGTGAGGGTACACAACATATCAGACGGGTTTTTGATTTGACGTACATTTCAAGGTCGCAGAGGTCAAAAGGTGAAATCTGATTGGTCAACGACGTGAACACTCTAACTTCAGAATGCTTTGGAATTTTTGTCTCACATTTTGTATGTTGATACCTCAAGACATGACGCTTCTCGCTATTGAAAATCGACCGCATCTGATTCCTACTTTGGCCACCAGGGGGCACATAGTGAAATGACAAAATTTGCGATTACTCTTAAACTAGTCATAGAAACTTCATAAACTTTTTATGGTGGGTGTATCCAGTCAGGGTACACAACATATCAGACGGGTTTTTGATTACACCTACATTTCAAAGCAACAGAGGTCAAAAGCTGATATCTGATTGGTCAACGACGTGAACGCTCTAACTTGAGAATGCTTTGGATTTTTAGTCTCCAATTCACTCACAATATCGACTGCAATTACCTAAAACCACCAACCCTCCAGATAACAAATTAATGTACAACTACTTCATTTCAGGTTCATTACAGGGTATACCACTTCCCATATCTTCTTTCAGTAAAACACACAGGCCGAGGGGTTACGCCCGCAACAGCGGGGCTATTTTTTTATATAAATTAACAGAAAAATGGGTGAAAATATAAGAAAAGGTCATTTCCAGTTACGTAGCTGCTTAAAAATTACAAAGGATAGGCTTATTTGATTCCGAGGTACTCATGTTTCTATCTGTTGGTGTGCATTTATTGGTATTATTATTATTGGTATTATTATTTGTTGGTGTGCAGGAGTAAATGCAACCCATCAAAAGTTAGCTGTGTATCGTCTCCCATTCTCCTGTACAAAGCTCAGTCGTTGCGTCCAACTGACATCAAATGAGGAGTCAGTTCCCAATATTCAAAACGCCAGCCGCTGTTGCTGGCAAAAGTTTTTTTTTGACAACATGACTTTTCTGAAACCTTGGTACCCAAGGGTCCTAAACCTGGGTTCAGATTTGCTCTATAACACGATGTTTCCGCAGGACGACATGAGGATGTGGACTAAAAGATGGGAGAAACCTAACGTATGTCGCGAATGAAAAGTGCCCTTTTCTAGGTTGAAGTGCCCTTTTTGCAAAGTTTGCACCATGCCCTTCTGAAATCCTAGATATAACACTGCCGGTAATTCAACGCGTGTCAACTTGTCAGACACAAGTTCGGTAAGACATCCATTTTGAGCCGTGAGGCCGGGAGAATCCCCACCAAGCGCCGTCCGAGAGGCCTGCACTCTCCTCGTTCCTTCTGCTGCTACTAGATGAAATTTCACTTCATGCTCCCAATCAGCATGATCAGGCATCCCCGGGCTTGGATATAGTCCAGTCAAAATACTGAAAGACCCATAAAAAATTGCAACAAAAATTTTTTCGGTGGTTTTCGGTAGTATTCACCATGGTGAATAATAATTCACCATGGTGAGTAATATATTAAAAGTCGGCCAAAATCGGACAACAGGAAATGTGGAAAAACTCGGTTTCCATGGCAACCGATGTTAAAAATCCGTGTTTTTTGGTAAAAAGCTGTTTAATTATGTCATAAAATTCGCATTTCTTTGGTTAAAGTGTCTACATACGTTAGCAAGCGTCTTGGCATGTTGTCACGGTGATGAAAGGTCAAGGTAACGTAGAAAGGTCGAGGCAAATCAGGATTTTTGAAAATCGATGCTTTCGAAATACTAGTAGTCCACATCGTTATGTCGTTCTGCGGAAACATCGTGTTAGAACAAATCTAGGTTCCCAGTCATGCTGCAAAAAAATCTTTTGCTCGAAACAACCGCGAGGGCGTTTTGATTTTTGGGAACTGACTTCATCATTGGACGCCGATGGACGCAACGACTGAGCTTTGTACAGGAGAATGGGGGACGATGTACAGCTAACTTTTGATCAGTTGGATTTACACCCCATAAATGTGTTACAAGACAAGCATGTTCTTAAACTGTTTTTAGTTGTTATGTAATAAGAGATGAAATTTTTTATATAAATTAACAGAAAAATGGGTGAAAATATAAGAAAAGGTCATTTCCAGTTACGTAGCTGCTTAAAAATTACAAAGGATAGGTTTATTTGATTCCGAGGTACTCATGTTTCTATCTGTTGGTGTGCATTTATGGGGTGTAAATGCAACCGATCAAAAGTTAGCTGTGTATCGTCTCCCATTCTCCTGTACAAAGCTCAGTCGTTGCGTCCAACTGACGTCCAATGAGGAAGTCAGTTCCCAATATTCAAAACGCCAGCGGCTGTTGCGGGCAAAAGGTTTTTTTGACAACATGACTTTTCTGAAACCTTGGTACCCAATGGTCCTAAACCTGGGTTCAGATTTGCTCTATAACACGATGTTTCCGCAGGACGACATGAGGATGTGGACTAAAAGATGGGAGAAACCTAACGTGCGAAACTGAGAACTCTATAAACATTCAGTCTATCATCCATGGCTGCGACTGCCATATTCGCTTGAAATTGGCCTATTAATTATAGGGCCTAGCTATTAAATTCCCACCTCATTGTTTTTCTGACAGCAATACATGTATCTTGTCTGATTTCTACTTCGCAATCCCGTCGCAAACACTGCGATATCATCTTACAGTTGTCGCGCCTGATCAAATAGAGAGCTTTCGCACCCGCACGTTTAGGCAACCGACTACATTTAGGTCATCAAATTTTGTGGTCCAGTGACGTGTACACAAACGGTTACAGAAAACATTATCCGTAGCGAGTTCACTATACGTCAGAGAAAAACGGTTTGCAAAAGCAACATATTTATATCAAAACCCTCATTCCAACGGTGATCGCTATTCTTTGTTATCAAATTTAGAAGGATTCCTCATGCATACCACCAAGAATATAAGTACCAAGAATGTACAACTTAGTAATCAATCAAAAGGGTGGGCATTAAGTTACTTTTTCTGATAATAGAGGGCATATGGTAATTATAGGCCTTCTAATTAAATAACCAATGTTTAGATTTAACGGCTGTTGACTGAATTTTATTATTTAGAATATCGTCAATATTCTTATGTAAAGTTACAGACATATTACTGGCATACAATTTTTTTTTTATTTTGGTGAAACCATGGATTTGTTGTTTAGGTCAGAGTGCCCGACCCAGAGATGGTCCATTCAAAACTGCTCTGTAGCTCGGTTATTTCTGAGTGCAGATAACTGCGGGAGGTGTCCTTTTGTTCGTAATGATCTTCTCCACACAATAATTCTTCACAAATTAAGATCCCTTCGGTTACAGTGTCACCAAAGGCAAATCAGTAAACACACTTTTGGCACATACTGGATTGTTCCCCCAATACCGCGCAGTCTACAAACCTGTAATCATCATATCGAGCACGACTGTTAGAAGTCAATGCATACAGTGGAAAAGGTCCGGAACGAAATTTGATTGGTTGGAGCCCTAATTTGGAATATAATAGGAATTCCCTTAAAAATTAAGCCATGCACATCGACATGGTCGAGGTCTACAAAAGGAAACCACAGTAACGAGACGCGTGCACGTACAATACAACTATTGGTTCCTACCAAATATGGCAAACAATGGTTTGAATACAAAGAAGTTAACATAGTATTTTGGGCGAAAGGAGTTTGTAAAATCCCCGACAGCGACCGGCTGAACGACAATGTTTATATGCAGCGGGAATTCCCTTCTTCATGATAACGTTATTAATTTTCCGCGATCTTATTCCAAGATTCAATGAATTGCATCGACTCTCANGTTGGTTCATGCGCTGACTATGATCAATTTCATCAATGTGTGTCACATTCACCTGCGATGAGTTTCATGCCCCTGACGGTCCGCGAGCATTGGCTCTTAAATGCCCTATGTCGATTATAAAGGCCTTCAAACACTGCAATGCTTTTTTGCGTTGTCAACAATCAACAGGTCTTGACACACTGCAACGTAAAACACAGCGGATTTCATTCGCACCATGTGTCTTTTCGTTTGTATCCCCTGGACGTTTGATCGCCGCCAAAGAAAAACGACCCACACTGTGAGATTCACAGTGGTGTGTGAAGACGTTACCACAATGGTATGGTACCGTTTGCATACAAACTGTAAGGCCTACCTGGAAAGATTCAGGAGGTACATGTATACATTCATTTCAAAAGATCAACATCTCGTGATGATGATTTCGTAAGAATTAATAAGGGCTTCCCCTATAAAATCCGTCCAGGCGTTAAAATCATTCTTTTCGTTCGAAATGAACGACCAGGACGGTGTTCCTATCCGTAGGCGGCGATATTCCTTAACAGAGAAGGTAAAACTTCTGGGGGATTATCAGCAGCTCATTGAAGAAAACGACAACTTTTCGGTTAGAGAATTTGCCCGAAGACGCCGCCTTCCCGAATCTACCTTTAGAGATTGGATCCGAGATGAAGAACGCATCATGGACAATGTAGAATCATCCAAACGAAGGCAATTCTTTATTACACAACTGCAAAGCTCACCATTTTCATTCAGAACGAATGAAACCACCTCGTTTTTCAAAACGATGGCAGTAGGCCTAAAACGTCTACAGCAAAATCTAACCAAGACAAGATTCATTGAGGACCTCTTTGCCCATGCTCACAATCCCAGACAGAACTCGTTGAACTCATTGTTATTACAATGCCTTGTTTCTTCCCATTCATTAGGGATGTTTCCTGAGATGGAGAACGCACTCTTCGACTGGATCCAGGAAAGGAGAGGAAGACGACTTCCGATCACTTCTGAAGACATTGTAACTGCCGCGCGTGAGCACCATCAGCAGTGGTTAAATGACCTTACCCCTGAACGTCGTGGTCAGATTGAGGCTAATCGTCCTTACCTGCTGGAGTTTGAAGCAAGCAATCGTTGGAAGACTAATTTCTGTAAACGGTGGGTACAACACAGCAAATCACCAAGTCAATCGAACATTACTTTCGAAGTCCTCATATGATAGAAAGGAAACTTGTTCAGACGCTCCTCTCCTCATTCCGATTGCCAACTGATGACATTTCTCAGGACTTCTTTAACAACAATCTGGGTTTCTTTTTGTAGGTTTAATCTGTCAAGCAGACGCAAGACAAACGATTCGAAAACGATTCCAGATGATGCAGCACAGAGGGTAGCGAATTTTCAACAGAACGTCAGACGTGTTGTCCTGGACCTTCATCCGCAACGACTTGTGAATGTTGACCAGACGTTTGTGCTGTTTGACCACATGCCATCATACACCTACACACAGACTGGACAGAAGAAGGTCGACATCAGGTCATCCAGGGGTAATGGAAAGTTGGGTTGTACAGTTACTCTTGGTGTCAGTAGCGAGGGACAGAAAATGCCGGCGCACATCACCTTCCGGCAACCACCGAATTATGCATTGGAGGCCATTGAAGCCATGGATCAAGATCAAGTGAAGGTACGTAAAAACAACACATTGTCCAAGATGTTCTTCAATGAAAATAGACGATGAGTTTCCAGATAAAAACGAAACACCAAGACGATTTCCGTCCGCAGCCATTATTACAATGACGCGAAATCTGAGAATGTTTGTCATTTTCGAGCGAACATTAAAAAAGACTTCTTGGTCATAGAATTGTATCTTAAGTACGTTATAGGCCTAATTAGGGATTGGTCTCGACTTTTTCAGGTGAGCCATTCTCCAACGGGTTGGATGCGTCTTGAGACGATGCACGAATACCTTGACCTGGTTCTGCTTCCCTTTATGGAGGAGGTGGAGTTTTATGTCCTGACCTGGGATACCTTTCGTGTTCACCAGAACGATGACATTTTGATGAGGGTGGTGGAATCGGGTGCAATCATAGAATTCATCCCGGCAAGGTGCACTTCCTTGGTCCAGCCGTTGGACCTAACTGTCATGAACAGCTTCAAGGGTAAGCTAAAGCGTCAGTGGAAAGTGTGGAAGGCAGAACATACAGCTGCGGACGGACAATGTGAGGGAATCACTTATCCAGAGCTGATAACGCTTGTAGGAAATTCGTGGGATGAAGTACCCGAGCAGGTTGTGAGAAATGGGTTCAGGGCAGCGGGAATCGGGTTAGTGTACGAGGATGATGCAGCTGAGGGTGACGCAGCTGATGGACTTGCAATAGGTGGCGAGGACGGGGATGACGATGAAGAAGGCATTGAGTTTTTGGAGGTGTTGGAAGTAGAGGAAGAAGAGGAAGAAGATTGAGGGCCTTGATTTTTTTTGTGTCGCTAATAAAGGATACTCACTCCACACAATCATTTTGCTTGTCCTGTTGCCTGAAAAGCAGCTCCCTCCCTCCCCCTCTATGTCACAAGCTCTTACTCCACAGCTGCTGCGGAAAGAACGCAGCGTATTTCAGCGGAATCCGCGCCAGTCAATAAAGACCCTAAAGCCAGGCGCACATGTGCGGCAAATCCCGATGCGGCAGGGGTGTTTTTTAAAGTCGACTGATCCGGATAGATGACCAGTCGACAGCATCGGGGCAGTCAACTTCAGAAACACCACTACCGCATCGAGATTTGCAGCACATGTGCGCGAACCCATGATGAAACCGCGGCGGAAAACGCGACAGTGGGTTAGACCTTTAAATCGCACGTGGATGGGGCATTGTGTCTTATCAATTACACGCTTCGCGTGAGGCGAACCCCGATTGAAACGATCATCACCACAAAATGAATGTGGTCAGTTTGGCAAAAGTGATTGGCACTATTGACTGATTATCGATTGTGAACACTCAGCAAACTTTCTTCCAATGAGGTCACTAGTCCAACCCCTCATCAATACTGCAATTTACCGCAGACCCCTCGTGACATGAATCCACCAATTGTGAACCATATTCACCTTTTCCAGGTATCCGCCCCCATTCATGGTGATTTCATACACTGTGCGCGGTATTGGGGGAACAATCCAGTATTTGGAGTTGTACATTCTTGGTAGGTACTTATATATTCTTGATACCACGTGTAACATTTTCTGTTTTCGTTTGGATCATCTTGTATTAAGCTTTTGGGTTGTGAATCAAATCCGTGTAAAAAGGGCAGTTTTCATTGACTGCCGTGCCATCAGTATGGGTCTTTCGCAATTGAACGGTTTGCTGAATATTCACTTTTACGTCGCCATCTTGTGAGCAGTTGTTACGTGTGCACAGACAAAAGAGAGGTTAAGAAGTCCTACGATAAACGCTAACTTTATTGACGACAATATCGTTACCGTGCAAAAACTACCTTTGTTAGGTTAAGATGCGAACTTTACAAGAACGCAAACGCTACTGTTGTCATTGATTGTGAGTCACAAGCCAATGAATGGCATTGTAGGCCTACTGATCAAGGTCTGCTGGTATCTTATGTCATTGTCCTTTGCCTTCCATAGCCATTAGATCACCTGGGGTGAGCTTTTGTCGTGGTGCGGCGTGAGCCGCCCGTTAAGCCTTTGTTCGCACTAGCGGAGCGGTGCGATGCGTTGAAAAAATCGCCAAGCGGTATCAGTTTTTACACAGCGCGGCGCGGTTGCGTGCGGTGGTCATGATTTGCGAAAATGGCATAATTCAAATTGTGCCAGAAATGTACTTTTAAGCCTTGTTCACACTACAGGCGCCTGATTGTTTCCACTGTTAAGCCTAGAGCTTTTCACACTTGCGGCGCGACGGGACGCGGTAAGAAGCTGTAGGACGCGACGAGCGATTTCCACCGTCCCCAATCGCTCCTGCAGTATTTTTCCGCGTCGAATCGCTGCCACATGAGGATACCGGCATATCTGGCACAATTTGAATGACATGAATGGTGTCACTCCGCTAATCATCACCGCACGCAACCGCGTCGCACCGCGCCGCGCTGTGTCAAAACTGACACCGCTTGGCGATTTTTTTCAACGCATCGCACCACATCGCAGCCCGCCGCCAGTGTGAACAGTGTGAAAAAGGCTCTAGCAGGGTACGTTTCGTAACCGCTTGGGCTATCGATCTGAAACTTGGTACATAGCCTATAGAGGTTTCCCACTGACGTCACACGGCCGCCATACTGGCCGTCAAAATGAAGCCATGGAGGCTGCCATCTTGTTCTCGGTTC
>NMRB01001582.1:60020-73526 GCA_002633025.1 Notospermus geniculatus | reverse complement strand
GGGATGACGATGAAGAAGGAATTGAGTTTTTGGAGATGTTGGAAGTAGAGGAAGAAGAGGAAGAAGATTGAGAACCGTGATTTTTTTGTGTCGCTAATAAAGGATTCTCACTCCACACAATCATTTTGCTTGTCCTGTTGCCTGAAAAGCAGCTCCCTCCCTCCCTCCCCCTCTACGTCACAAGCTCTTAAGCCCGTCTCACACGAGCGTTTTATCCGGCGTTTAGGCCGTGCGCCTAGGGGCGTTTATGAAACGCCGAAATGAGCCCATGGTAAGCGCAGGGTTGACGCACTGCGTGCACCAACTCTGCGTTTGTAAACGCAGACCTCTGGGTGAACGCATTGGTTTACAACATGTCCAAAACTTTTTTGAAAACGCAGAAGAGTGCGTCTATTGACGCAAAGGCTGCATGAGAACGCACGAGAACGCATGAAAACGCATGAGAACGCATGAAAACGCAGCGTTTGTAAACGCACTGCGCGTTTACAAACGCCTACTTTGCGTTAATTTATCACATTCTCTGCGTCAAAGAGAAGAGACGATACGTACCGGAAGTCTTCAAAACGCACGAAAACGCAGGGCCTGCGTTTTGAAAACGCAGGACGTGCGTTCACACGGCGTCAACTATGCGCTAAATTGTGCGCTTGTCGGCGTTTTCAAAACGCGCTAGTTGACGCCGTACTCGGCGCTCGTGTGAGACGGCCTTTACTCCACAGCTGCTGCGGAAAACGCAGCGTATTTCAGTGGAATCCGCGCCAGTCAATAAAGACCCTAAAGCCAGGCGCACATGTGCGGCAAATCCCGATGCGGCAGGGGTGTTTTTTAAAGTCGACTGATCCGGATAGATGACCAGTCGATAGCATCGGGGCAGTCAACTTCAGAAACACCACTACCGCATCGAGATTTGCAGCACATGTGCGCCTAGCTTAAAGGCCCGAACCCATGATGAAACCGCGGCGGAAAACGCGACAGTGGGTTAGACCTTTAAATCGCACGTGGATGGGGCATTGTGTCTTATCAATTACACGCTTCGCGTGAGGCGAACCCCGATTGAAACGAACATCACCACAAAATGAATGTGGTCAGTTTGGCAAAAGTGATTGACACTATTGACTGATTATCGATTGTGAACACTCAGCAAACTTTCTTCCAATGAGGTCACTAGTCCAACCCCTCATCAATACTGCAATTTACCGCTGACCCATCGTGACATGAATCCACCAATTGTGAACCATAGTAATCTTTTCCTGGTATCCGCCCCCATTCATGGTGATTTCATACACTGTGCGCGGTATTGGGGGAACAATCCAGTATTTTTCATTGATACCTGTGGTAAAAATTACGGTAAAATGCGATTACGGAATCCTATAAGATATGGTTGGATAAAAATCCCACAAATATCCTTCAAAATGTTATGATCTGTGCCAAAATACAGTCAGCCAATTTTTGCTCTGTACATGTACACCCTTAGTCAATAATAAATGCCCAGCTAATTTTCCGGCATATCTCAATGAATATTTTTCATAGCCACGTTTTCTTTTCATGCGCATAATCTAGGGCCACTAGGACACCTTTTAACACCATAAAACTTGAAATCATTACACAACTGTGTTTTTGGCAAAAGTTTGAAATTTGGCCAAAATATCATGTTTTTTTAATACTCACTTGTTCGGGTTGAAACTGGCACTGTTTTGAAGCCAGTCTGTTCCTGGACAATACAATTTTTGTAAATTCAAAATTGAGCAACTCTGTGACGATTTATGATGATTTTTCTGTGGAATAAAATCCCCGCAATTCCAGTTGACTCCAAGCCACATTTTATCAATACCCCGATCACGTGCCCTAATTCAGTAAGTCTATTGAAGGCCTATTCAAACCGGGGCCTATTCAAACATTTATGTTGATCCCAATAACGGGTTACGCAGGTGTTTATGACTGTCACAAGGCCTGGATCAATGGGAGTTGACCACGATTACCCAGTGCAACTTACACCGGTGTGTCAGTCACCAAGTTGGCCTATTGTGAGAGACACGATTCATAATTTCACAAGGGGCGCATTACTCCATGTCAGTCGCTCCTTTTGTGGTTGAGAGGCTAATAAATATTCACGACTGGGTAATGCTAAAACCCTGTGCCTTGAATGCTGGAACGAATGGCAAGAACTGGGAAAAACATTTTACAAAATCATCTGTAACTTTGCTTTAAATGGGAATTTTAGCATTCCGAAAATTTTCATGTGTCCAGAAACAGACTGACTTCAAAACAGTGCCAGTTTCAACCCGAACAAGTGAGTATTAAAACAACATGATATTTTGACCAAATTTCAAACTTTTGCCAAAAACACAGTTGTGTAATGATTTCCAGTTTTATGGTGTTAAAAGGTGTCCTAGTGGCCCTAGATTATGCGCATGAAAAGAAAACGTGGCTATGAAAAATATTCATTGAGATATGCCGGAAAATTAGCTGGGCATTTATTATTGACTAAGGGTGTACATGTAGGTAATTCCGTACTAACCGTAGGTTGCATATGCTTACTCATAGTGCTTACTCAGTATTGTAGGCACCCTAGTAACTTGCACCATGCTTAGGCCTACTCATTAGATTACTTACCTCCAAGATCATTAACTTTGCCTCTTTTTCTGAAATCTCTATCATTTTAAAACCCTCTCTTTCTCGGGTAAAACTTCGAAAGGTTTTACTTGGAAAACACATGTGTTTTTTCCATGAATAAAGAAAGAGACGAGTCCCGGGTAAGTGGAGTGGGCAGTCGAACACTGACCTTGTTTTGTGTGAAATCTTGAATAATGCTTGTTCATACCTTTCATACCCCAGATTGCGATATCTCAAGTTTACAACATATTTAATCCCGCTAAGTAGGAGGAAAAAGATATACATGTAGACATGCATGTACTGACTGTCGTGCATTTTGGGTTCTCTAGTTTACATGTATAGGCCTACCTTCACCTTTCCATGAAGGGAGATAAATCAACTATTTTTAATGGTTTTCCAGATACATGTATGCCGATGAAATATCAACGTTCTCTCCTTCTTGAGTAATATTTAAACCATTGTTCAACGAAGTCGTTTCCAGGGAGGGAGGTGATATGCTATGTTGGATGACAAGAGTAAGAAGATAAGACGCAGTACAAAGAAACACTATTTTAAAAACGAAACACACTCCATGGGGTACCGGCAAACCTAATCCGCGACGCGGCGCTGACTATCAACCTGGGTAGAACTGCGTCATTGAAAGTGAGGCTAACGTTATTTTCCAATTAATCCTCAATAGCACACCCTGTTTCTAGGCCAAATATAACTGAAACATTGCATCCAATTTCTAATTTAAGTACAGACCTGCTAAAATATATCTTATTGCTTTTGCGCAAAAATCTCTGCGGGAACATGATGAATTTAATCGATAAAGTTGACCAATTTGGATAAACAACAAGCCAGTGATCGACGTCATGGGTTGTGAATGACGCAGTTTTTGTAACGTCAGAATGACGCACGGCGGTCGATGACGTTCAACAATCGCAAAAGCATGCGCACTTGCGTTTTACTCAGGTTGATGACCAGCGACTCCTTTTGTTTTGCCGGTACCCCATTCTATGTGTTTCAGAGTACTGCATACTAATAATGTCTTCCTGTGGGAAGCCACATCGCAAAACGGTGATAAAACACTTTTATTCCCCAGCGCACCAGGGGGTTAATCTGGTGGTTAATCCTGTAAACCATGAGGAATCCACTTGTTTCAAGACTTTGTTCCCTGGAAATTACTCGTGTGATGTTGATCAACATTCTTGAGTGACTGACTACATGTACATTAAAATCTCATTGTGGGCTGTCTCCTCAGCAGTAAACACCAAATAATGTCTAGTGGTTGTTATCGATTGACTCGAGCAGTGATTGTTATCATCATTGATTTGTTCAGTCTCTTTCGCTTTTTTTTGAAAAGTCGTAGCGGCAAAATCTTTGAATAGCCCTGGTTACACTGCATGAAACCCCCGGTTTTTTTGCGGTCACACCTTTGAATTGCCGGGCTTCGAGAAGCCCAGCCCGTGTCTGAAAAACACGGGTTTTAGAGACACGGCAAGCTCGCCGTGCTTTTCGAAATCCCCGTTTGTACGTTAGTTCTTAGCACGGCTACAGATGGCGCAGCCATTACGTGACGTCGTTTTTGCGCCTCCAACAATGGCTGGTATTCATAAAAGTTAACAAATGATTTTACTTAATATTTACATACCGAAATCCAATGTAAATGTACTACAAAACGTGAAGTACAAGCATTTGCTAGCTTTTATGAATATCAGCCAATGTGTGCCAATACAGAAATGATCGAACATTGTTAGGTCCGCGAGAGCCAATAAGGTGGTCGACGAGGGTTGGTCTTACCGCGCGGCGTCTTAGGGTGGGTATACACTACACGCGATTCGCACAACGCATGCGATGGTTCTTTGTTATTTCATGCCGCAATGCCTCCCAAACAAAAGCAATTCGCGTGCGATTCCGAATCGCTTTGCGAATCGCTTCTAGTGTGCACCCACCCTTAGCGCGCGTCTTTAGTGAAAGAACCCTATTGAAATAACCTTGCTCGATTCACACTATACGCGTGCCCAACGAAACGTGCCTAGAATATCGAATAGCGTATAGCTCTATGTAATAGGGGCCTAACGGAAGCCTAAAGGCGCCGCTCCACGTGACAGTTTTCTATCGAAAGTTTGCTGTCAGATAGTCAATTATTAGTACTGTGTGACAGCAATTATTGCTGTCTGACAGCAATAATTGACTGTCTGACAGCAAACTTTCGATAGAAAACTGTCACACGCGACAAGAACACGCCGGCGAACAACGGCTCCATGGGCATGAATCTTTTGTGAAGCCATTGTTCGCCTGCGTGTTCGTGTCGCGTGTGCCTTGATGTAAACTCGAACTTACATGTACCCTCCTCGGAAATTGTTCTTGGGACTTTGAGGAGATTGTATTGTATTTTCCACAATAGATCCATTTTGCACCTCAGAATTGGCGGAAAGAGCAGCAGCGCATCTCAAAGTCGTACAACTGCTTCCCTCTCGAAACGAAACTCGGTGTCATAGGTCATCCGACCAAGGGGTATATATCATGATATAGGTTATGTACCAAGTTTCAGATTGATAGCACAAGCGGTTACGAAACCTGGGGTGAGCTCTTGTCGTCGGTCAGCGTCCGTCGTCCGTCGTACTCCGTTAGCAGGGCACGGTTTCGTAACCGCTGGAGCTATTGATCTGAAACTCAAAATTATGATAAAACACATTTATTCCGCAGCGCACCTGGTGGTTAATCGTACAAACCACGAGGAATCCACCTGCTAAAAACAACATGTTGGCAATAATTGACGAGTGCAAACATAATTTATGGAGAACACTTAGCATGGCTGGATAGTAGTCTAATATTCACCTTCCGAATAAAAATTTAGAAATAATCTAATTCCCCAAATAGTTTAAAAACAGTGGTATCCGAAGGTTCTCTTCTGATTTTTACCCTAACGCAATACGATACTATTTAAGACCGCCCCCATCAATGGGGCGGTCTTCCTTGTTTTTACTGAATTTCTCTCTCTCTCTCTCTCTCTGGATCTCTCCATCCAATCTGCGGTTTCACCACGATAACTAACGAAAAACGCCATGTATCGCGGTAAAACTTTCAGGAATTATAGATATGCACATTACACAGAACCCTATTGATTCTTGGGGTCATCCGTGTACAAATAGCGCGAAATTAGGGTGAAATTTGTCATTTTTTCAAACTGTTGACTGAAATGCCATCTTCAGGCAATTCATAGTACAGTAAACCTCGCGTAAGTCGCCGGCGCCTAACCCGCCAAAGTGTTTAAGTCGACGCGGTTGAAAAGGTCCCGATTTCTTGTAATGTTATTTCCCATTAAATTACATTCGCTAAGTCGTCATTCCTAAGTCGTCAAAGTGCCTAAGTCGTCATAAATATCCTGGTCCCAACTACGTGCAAACAATACTTTTCGCCTTGCGTAAGTCGACAGGCGACTGGGGAATCCCCATCATTCGCGGAATCAGTTCTACTTTGACTATCGCGCCACATGCACTCAGGGAGTTCACGAGTTTACATTGATCACAGTATGCGACCAATCAGAATTAAATGGTCCATTAAAGGTTACCATTACTTTCGGATTCGACCAGATGTTGGAGTTAACCTTCGTGTTGAGCCAGAGGAGAATAATGCGTATGATCCACACGCTATGAAAGTTCTGACTCCTGATGGCCGTCAGATTGGAAGAGTACCAGCGAACTTATGTCGAGCATTCCGTGAGATCTTAACCAGGAATCTTTGCCTTGGCGGTATTCAGTGCCGTTTCACCGGAGAGGTACGACAGTCGGACAACCCAAACGTCTACCAGCGATACAGGCGTGGAGCAAGGCATGATAGACCAGGTGGAGGGGCCGAGTTGAAGTGCACTTACAAGGTCAACATTAGGACTGGCAAATTTCGAAGGGCTTTGCAAGTCTTTGAGCAATACGTACCATTCAACGACAGAGATAGGTGTTTTTGTTTGTAGACACAAGAGGATTGCAGGAATTTCGCGGAAAAGGGTAAGAAAACATAAATACCTGGGCCCTATTGCACAATCAGCGTTATCCACTAAAGTGGCGTTATCTCCTTCATTTAATTCAATTTAAAAGGACAGCGTTAAGTCCTACTGCAACGTTCATGCTAACGCTAATTGGGCAACTCTAGCGTCCAATGGAAATACCTAGTATATCACATTTTGTTGTTTTCGAGAAAAATAGGTTTATGTGGAATGACAACCTGGAAGAGTTTTGTTGTGGAAAACACTCCTAATTAAAATATGTCATACAACAGGATTAAATGCAATTTGCTATGTTTTTCCTCTGATTTCATGCTGAAGTTGCAAAGGTAAAAACGTAGTAAGTCACAATTCTGATGACTTAGACGTAAAAACCACTGTCTTTCCGAGGCTTTGGCGAACATTTTCCAAACTGTTTATTATCATGAAACAATACCTAGTAAGTACCAATTTGGCCTTAACTCTTTTTTTTCCAAAAATGTGACTTACTAGGTATTTCCATTGGACGCTAGAACTGTGCCCTGGTAGTTTTTGTTCGCATGGTTCAGATCACGTGGTCGCATCGTTTCATCTGCCGGCATCTTTACAAACCCGCCAATCTGCGGCCAGGAGACGACCACTTGACAGAGTAGGAGGTGAAGGTTATTGGTGCCAAAGAGCTGTGCAAAGAAAAAATGGCGGTTGAAGCAGGCAAAGCGATCTGAACTGACCCCTGAGTAACATTACTCTCGAATTTGGTTGCAGCACCATGGCGTCCACTAAGACAAAGAGAAAACTGAAAACACTGTCCTACAAAGAGAAGTACGAGATAATACAGTTTGTTGACGCCAACCCGGGTATGAAGAGGACAGATATTGCTGAAAAATTTGGGATTGCAAGGCCAACATTGTATGATCTGTTAGAAAAGAACCGGCAAAAAATTATTGACACCATTGAGAAAGGAGAGACTGTAGCTACCAAAAAAGGGACTGTAAAACGCATCAAACATGTTTCCTTTGAAGATGTTGATTCTGCATTATTGAAATGGTTTCGCCAAGTTTCAGCAAAACCTGAAATTCGCGTTCATGGAGAAATGCTGTTACTCAAGGCGCGAAAATTTGCCGGAGAGTTCGGGCATGAGGACGCTGATAAAATACACGACAATTGGATTGACAGGTTCAAAGCAAGATACGACATCGGTAAAGTCTTGAAAGCTGGTGAATCGGGCGGCGTCAACACGGAGATAGTCGCGGAGTGGAAACAAGGCAAACTAAAGGACACATGCAAGCGCTACAATCCCAAAGATATTTTTAATGCTGATGAAACTGGCCTTTTTTACCTCATGCTTCCAGAAAATACGCTAGGCTTCAAAGGACAGTCACATCATGGAAAGAAAGAGAATAAGGTCCGAATCACCTTGTTGGTAGCATCCAACATGGACGGGTCAGAAAAGTTGCCTACGTATGTCATTGACAGGAGCAAAAACCCAAGGGCGTTCAAGCATGTTCGCAGTTTGCCACTTCCCTATTCTGCCAATAAGAAAGCATGGATGACGTCAACTCTGTTGAAGCAGGAACTCCCTTCAAATGGGATTTGCTTGATACTATGTATGCTATTAAGACTGCATGGGGGAGAGTCAAGCAGACAACAGTTGCCAATTGCTTCCGTTCGACGGGATTTGTGAAAGATGATAACAGTGGTGGCTGTCACGGGTTCAGGAACCAACACACAACAAAAGACGATATCGCGAAGTTAGCGCCATTCGTATATACATGTATTTCCGCTAACCACTGCCCTGTCGACTACAGGGTACAACAAGGGGAAAACTGAAACAACAAAAAACACACATAAGGTATACTAAAACATAAAGGTATACCAAAACATAAGTGCACGTAAATAAGTTAACTAATGACTAAAAGTAAATAACGACCAACTTGCCCAACACCATGCTGTACCCACTTACTTTCCATAAAATATAGCCCCTTCTATTCTCCACCGGTATACTTTCGTTACCACTACTTGTACTCACACTGGCTTATTTTACTTACGGTACTTACTACACTGACTTACTTTTATACTCACTGATTTACACTTACACTTACTTCTACACTTACTATTACAGAAGTCGTACATAAATTATACCAGTTCCTTTTAACTCAATGTTTGGCACTTATTCACACTGGGCGAGAACTAAAATTGTGTACAAACGGAAAATACAAGAAATACAAAAAACTTACCCCGCAGCCTCTACTCTTCAAACATGGGACATTCCCTGACATTCACTCCTCACACCACAACATGACCAACACATACTGCCAAAAACTCTCCCCACCCAAGCATAAAACTAGAGTCATCTTACACAACTCTCCCTAAATTCCTCACGCCTAATCTCACACACACAATAAGCATTCCCAACACTATACAAGGTGATCAGGAAACAGGGAACTAGGGAGGTTTAGGTTTAGGGTGGTTTAGGGTGGTTTGTGACAGTGGCGAAGTAGAAATTGAAGGGGACGATGTGGTGGACGCTGCGGATATCAGGGAATTCCGTAACATTTGGGACAGGCTCGCCGATTTCTTTGGGGCAGATGCGATGCCTACTATGGAAGAATACGTGGATGTCGACAGTACTGATATGGGGACCCAAGAACTGTCTGATGCTGAAATCGTTGAATCTGTCAGACCTGTTGCAGACAATGCTCCCGACGATTCTGGCGACGAAGACGTGGTCGTGATGGGTGACGATGCCGCTTCCACCAGTGCAGCTGAACTCCCCTGCCCTCCTTCAATTCATGAAGCATTCAGAGCCATTGATGTACTGAAGCGATTTGCATCATCAGTTGTGGACTGTCCTTCTCGTATCTTTGACTTGGGGGACGAGTACTAGACATTCCTTCAAAGTGAAATGCCCAAAAGGCAGCGCCAGACAACCATTGGTGAATTCTTCACGAGTGCAGGGAAGTAAAGTGCCCATAATTGCGAACGAGGTAGATGTACATGTAATGTACGTATTCACATTCTAATTAGTACATACGTAATTCCGTTTCGTTGGTTCTGCCTATCAGTCGTTGGCAAAACATCTTTCTATTGTTTATTGTTATCCCTGCAGAGTTTGTGGATACATTCGATACATGTACATTTATCAACATTTTGAACCTGATGGCTTCTCAGTTCATTCGCGGGAATGGGTCCAACGAAATTGCATTTTGTTAATCCATGGCCGGATTTCTGTCACTGGAAGCTGACTGGCTGATTGTAATCACGTGATTAGGGGTCAGACGATTCGTACCCAGGCTTAAAAACCAAATTTCTTGATGTGAATGACTGGAATGCGAGATCTGGAATGCGCTAGGCTACTAATTCTTCAACTAGTTTTCATGGAGAGTTGTCACTACACCCAGAACATGCCTAAGGCGCGGCGTGGTCACTGATAAAACAGAGTCACCACCAATAATCTGAGTACCAATGGACTCATCAATGTGGCCGTGAATCTTGGTTTCGAGAAACTGGATGTAGGGCCAACAGTTTTTGCGAATGAAAAATCTCACAGCAGTGTTGAACATTTTTTTGCTCAGTACTGAGGTACATGTAAGAAGGGTTTTTTTTCTGTAGATTAGCGTTGTTAACAATCAATAATTTTAACAATCTTTAACAATCAAACGATGATTACGCTGACTGTTTACGTTGGAAGAGTTATTAGAACAATGCAGACTCAGGAGATTTTTTTACACTTTTTTACTGGGAACCAGTCTATGCCCATTTCAGGGAGAAAGAAGCCTCCCGTATGGGAGAGAGCTATTAATAGGGAGTTTTCGCAAAGCCCCCGAAACGCCAACGCAAACGCCAAACCTATTGTGCGATGCCACGAAGAGAGCATCGAATAAAAGGACAGACGTTCGCGTTGGCGTTTCGGGGGCTTTGCGAAAACTTTATAATACCTGTGTAATTTCCCGAAGGTGGAAACTGCCCGTCCATGTTCTGTTATTTTTTGTTAAGATTAAAAAGTAATTGTCCCATATGGAATCTCCCGTTTCTTCTTTATTACCGGTATCTGGATATGAATACAGCAGACAGCATGAAAAATCCCAATCATTTGAATAGGCCCCTACCGTGGCCAGTGGTCAGCTCTGAGGATCAACACAGGCAATCAACGGGACGAAGTTGCGAAGGCGAGGTTAGAACAAAGACCTACATTTGAAATATACAAGTAATGTCACAAATTTATGAGTCGTAAGTCGCCAAAACGGCGAGTTACATGCCTAAGTCGTCGAAGTGGCGGCTTATATGTAAGTCGGCGAAATGTCGACTTACGTATAGATCGTCAAATCTCTAAGTCGCCATAAAAATCTTGGTCCCGAAAGTGTCGACTTACGCGAGGTTTACTGTATTTTTGTACCGAGCATTATTCCAAACCCAAGGAGGATATTGAGATGAAATTCATGTCATCTCTTTATTTATCATTGCCTTTTTTTGGTGCAGTTTTACAGCATTCGGTTGAACATTTCAGGATATAGGCCTATTGAAGTTTCAAAAGTGCACCTTTTTCGAATAACCCTTATATACGTATAGTGAGTACCGGTTATCAACAAATATTTGATATGATTTTGTGTTTTGTCCGAGATATTGATTGGGTTTCCATTATCTTCATGGATAGTTATATTAGCGTGTTGGTTGACAAAAACTAAGTGCTCCCTGCTCGAAACACAATACTGGTTTTCATCCGGTGGCCACTCTTCCGGATCTGCCTGATCAACGCAGCAACTAGGTCTCTTTCTATCCACACGCTGAATATGATACGAATCAACGTGAGCGGAACAGAGTTCCTTACTTGTTGTTCAACTGTTTTAAATATCCCCGAATCGAAGCTGGCGAAGTGTGTCAGAGAAAAAACTCACTATGAGAACAGTATGGGGAGTTATTTCTTTGATAGAAATCCCGATTATTTCAGTCTAATACTGAAGGCACATCAGAAGAAGGAGGTACACATGCCGAGTGGGACCTGTGGGATTGAAATTTTAGAGGAACTGGAATACTGGGATGTGCCGTTGAACTTAGTTTCTCCTTGTTGTGCTGGGAAAATTCATGATGCGCTGAAGGATAAAGCCGTTGTTGAGGCGATCCGTAAAGAAATATCATTTGACTGTGACAAAAGTATGGATATTCTGAGCAGAAGCAGAGGATGGCGGACATATAGGATCCGATTGTGGATGTTTATGCAAATCCCTGTTTACTCCAAATGGGCAAAGGTAAGGCACAGCTTATCTTGCGAAGGAGGCCAATAACGCTCTCTATTTCATATTATGCGGTCAACCGAAGGAGCTTATTTATGAGGCGCTCATCTATCAACCTTCCAGAAACGGGTATTGGTAAACAGAGAAATCAAGAAATGAAGAAATCGACAACTCCCAAGATCGACTTGGTGGACCTACGCCTTTCTACATCTACTCAGTATGGGCAGTTATTGCCGCAAATAAAGACAAGCATAGTAGGGCCATCGTGCAGCACATCACCTGCATCAAACAAAACTGGATTGATGATATGTTTTGTATCATACAGCACAGACAGGACATGACCCCCACCCCCACCCCGGAAATTTCCGACCACAAACGAGACAATTATGTCTAAGTTTTCAAGGACCTTGGAGCTGTGAGCCTTATGGCGCAGTGCAGGGTCCTGGCTTCGATCCTTCGCTCATTTGTGGTCAATAGTGGTAGTCCAAATCAAAACTTCGAGAATCATAACCCATAAATTACACAGTCACACAACCATTCGCGCCCAAGATGTTCAGAATTGAACCCACGACACACGCATTACACCATACTGACAATAGGGAGTTTTCGCAAATCTGACGAAAAACGAAGTACGAAATACGAACTTGGACGTCATATCCATGACGTAATGTTTTTCAGGAAATGGTTCGTACCACAAATGTCCCTCCTGCCAGTGCGTCTTTTAGCATGTCATGTAGGATCGAAAGAGTTATGGCGCATCTTGAATTTTTAAATTTCCAATTCGTATCAACGTAGTGGAAACGAAAGATAAATTTCAAAGTTTAATATACACCGTACCTCTGTCGTTCTAACGTCATACGCTAAAAGACGCTCTTGCAGCAGGCGATATTTATGGTACCAGCCATTTCCTGAAATACATTACGTCATGGATATGACGTCCAATTTCGTATTTCGTACTTCGTTTTTCGTCAGATTTGCGAGAACTCCCTAATAATAGGGAGGTTTCGCATACTTACGAACTACGAAAACCGAACACGAAAATGAAATTCGTGTTCGTATTTCGTACTTTGCCAAATTTCGAGTTACGCATAAAATACGAAATACGAAATACGAATGCCCGTGACATGCGCAGTAGCTTTCGTAGAGGACACTACTAACATTGGCACTACTAACATTATTAACAGTGGAGCATAATATGCTGTGAACTAAAAGCCCGCTGTACGCGATCAAATTTTTCATCCTACTTTCTGCGGGTTTATACAGTAAAGCCAAAGTAGGCCCGGAATCTGAATTTCTCAAAAAAAATGGATGAAAAATTTGATCGTGTACAGCAGGCGTTACACACTTCAGGATGTACCCGCATTTCTTATTTATGGGTATTCTGAATGTGTGCTGCCATCTGCAAAATGATAATGCCATCTCTCCCAGCAGATAGCAGTGGGCATTATATATGTACAGTGTATTACTTTAAAGGCTGTTGACGTGAACCCGAACAAAAAGCCCCCGTACAGTGGGCAAGAGAATTGCAAACGCCCAGCAAACACCTCAAACGAAGGCTCATAACATGATGGACCCTCATTTGTCTGCGAGCTGTGAGGTGTCAACATCCTCTGGTGAGCACCAAGTGAACACTTTTTTGAAAGGAGAAAAAATTGGACCCAGCTGGGAATCGAACCCACGCTCTGTTATCTTTGTTTCGCC
>NMRB01001582.1:48919-59727 GCA_002633025.1 Notospermus geniculatus | reverse complement strand
ATGGCTGACTCGGAAGAAAATGAACAGGACAGGCTACAAAAATCGAACACAGGAGATAGAAATGTCATCGAATCTGAGTAAGTAAGGCGTACAGTCGGATCTCAGTGGTCTACTGCAGCTCTCTGAGAAATTTGGTGTTGTAACTCATTTTCGTTAGCGAGTTTGAGCTGTAAAACCGGCGCGGTGTCATTGCTGAAAAAAATTGCACCGGCGTCCCCCGTCCACGTCATGACCGTGTGGCGTGTAGGCCTACCCTACATCCCGTAGCTATATATCATGATGATGCAGCCTATGAGTATTACAACAGTAACAAGTCTGCAGCCTGTTAGGCCTACGGTACACGTGGTACGAGAGTTCTTGCATGAAAAGACCGTGGTCTCGACTAGGCCTACGGTCGACGCCGGTGCCATTTTTTCAGCAATGACACCGCGCTGGTTTTACAGCTCAAACTCGTTAACGAAAATGAGTTACAACACCAAATTTCTCAGAGAGCTGCAGTAGACCACTGAGATCCGACTGTACGCCTTACTTACTCAGATTCGATGACATTTCTATCATCTGTGTTCGATTTTTGTAGCCTGTCCTGTTCATTTTCTTCCGAGTCAGCCATTTTGACACGAAGGTTTGGAAAACCCGGACTCGGAATACGGCGATTGCACGGCTTCGCGCAGTACTGATTCCCCAGCGTGTATTTGGTCTTGTCTCCCTATTCCCGAATTATAGGAGTTATAGCGTTAATTTTCAGCCTTTTCGAGCAATGATCCTACTGCATAGCTGTTTACCGGAAGTGTCCAAGGCGTCAAGGTTGCCATGCAAAAAGAAAATTCATGAAAATGACGAAATGCGCTCGGGTTATTCATGCACTTCATGACGTCATCAGTTTTGTGGTCACGTGCATCTTGGCAAGACGCACGTGACAATCTTGGACGAAAATGTTCAGATCTTGGGCGATATTTTATAAATTCTGGAGGAAATTTTTACAATTCTTTGAGTATGTTTTTTATTATATAATGAATATTAAATTTTTGGACTGTACTTTTTCAAATCTTAAACGAAACATCAGTCTTGAATGAATTCCGCTTTGGCATTCCACTGGTGACGTGCTGCACAATGTCCCTAATATGCTTGTGTTTATTTGCGGAAATAACTGCCCATGCACAAATGCGACCTGAATAGATGTAGAAAAACATAGGTTTAACTAATCGATCTTGGGGGCTCTCGATTTCTTCATTTCTTGATTTCTCTGTTTACCAATGCCCTCCAGAAACGCAGATGACTAATTAGTAATTCAGCTTACAATCCCAACAACCCGTCGTCTGGAACACCCAGCCCCCACTGCCGCAACACATCATGCAGTGAAGAAGTCGACCCATTCTGATGCAGTGCATTATTTATTAGCTTTTAACGACAGAAATATTGTCATGGTAGGAGCTGACCCTTAACTCTCGGATGATTCAAAAGCGGAAAGCTTGAAAGAAAACGTAAACTTGCAGATCTAACTACATGTGCAACATTCAATTCAGGGCACTGATTGGGGACATGTCTAAGGGACCACCTCATAGTTGGGTTCACTGGTTGCCAAGCATGTGCTGCGATTTTGCACAAAAATGCAATTTTTGGCGAGATCTTGATATACTTTTGGAAAATTTTCACTGGACTGTCGCTTAAAGCTGACAGGTCAGATATACTCTCCCACTTGTATGCAAAATTTTTTACGCTCAACTTCGGCAGACCACGAGGCTGCCGAAGCGTTCGGTAATGTTCGTAATGTACACTAAGCTTCCTACCTTGAAACACCCATTACACCCTGCGCATACCAACTACGTCATCATTCACTCGCCTGATCACCGGAAGTGAAGGATCGAGGGCTCTGCATGGACAGAGGTAGGCTCCAAATATACAGTGTATGTATCCAAAGAAATCGCATGCAATCTGCGTCAAAAAAAGGGAGAAGGTCCAAACGAAAACTAATTCCACATAACATGGCCATTCGACAACACATGCAAATAGGCGATTTGACCTCAAAACAAATGTTAGCTCCGGTCGTGCATAGTTGCGAGTGCAACCACGTCCGCTCAGACTCCGCCTCTTCTCAGGAGGCGTTCAAGGTAGGAAGCTTAGTGTACGTTACGAACATTACCGAACGCTCGACTTCGGCAGAGCTCGTGGTCTGCCGAAGTTGAGCGTAAAAATTTTTGCATACAAGTGGGAGAGTATATCTGACCTGTCAGCTTTAATGAGCAAGCCACCCTGCCCTCTTTGAACTGCTGTGGATGACAGGGATGTTGGTCGATTTGAATAACTGAAGCGGGATGTGTGAGACAGTGCATGTGGCTTTCACATGTCCACAAATTGGGAAAAAAATAATTAGTAGTTATCGAGTAAATCATGAATATCTGGTGCGGATTTACTTATTACCGAGAGTTTACTTATACATGTACTTCCTTCACAGGTATGGTCTCTGCTGATGGCAATGGTTCTACTTGGATCCATTCTGATGTACGCTTTGCTTTTCGATCAACGCGTAACCATACGTAAACCACGTGGCGAGGCTTCAGAAAACCAAGACGTATTCAAGATGTTTAACACTTCTAAGTGGAAAAAACTCTGGTTGACACGTCAAGACGATGAGTTCCTCTTGATTGATGGCGCCCTAAACCTTATCTTACTCCTTGAATTCCTCGTGCGTTTTATAGTTTGTCCTTACAAACGTGACTTCCTAAAGTATTCTTGGAGCCTCCTGGCGATTGTAGTGCTCTTGTCTTACTGGATAAGCGCAATTTTATTCATGGTCAAACACTTCGCAGGACGGGGACGCTCTTTGGAACAGATCTCACAGTGGCTTTGGCTGGTGTCGTTGTTGTTTCAGGGCCTACGTCCTTTCCGTCTCTTCGAAATCTCCAACACATTTGCTGGACTCCGTGTCTTACTTCTGGTGGTAAGAAGAAGTTTCTACGACTTGTCCACGGTGTTCATCTGCTTCAGCATCGCTACACTTCTGTTTTCGTTTCTTATATACGCTGCTGAAGTTGCAGTTCAAGGGACATTTGACAGTTTCTGGGATGGATGCTGGTGGTCATTCATCACCATGACTACTGTCGGCTACGGAGACATGTACCCCAGTGCCTGGCCAGGATACCTCGTGGCAATGGCGTGTGCACTTTCTGGTATCTTCATAACTGGACTCTCCGTCCCAATTTTGAGTAAAGATTTCAACAGCTATTATCGACTTGTTCACACTGTAATTGACGAGAACAAGGGTCGTCTCGAGAAGATAAGGTCCGAAGCAGTGAACCATTAAGACACGCCTAGTTACGATAATGACAGCAGCAGTGGAACGAACAAGACACGACCGATTTTGATCATTTATTTATTTATTTATTTCTCGTATAGAATACAGTGTTTTCAAAGTTAAAAAAGTGTCGTAAGAAACGCGTTACAAGAAGTAAACATATTTACAGTTTACATGTTGTAGATCTACATTCAGATTTTTAATACCTTCCCCTAAGAGAGACATCCGGGGATGAACAGCGACAAATGACCTGACTTATAGATATGTGTTGAGCAATGCAACGTTAAGACACGCCCTGCGCTGTTGAGGCAGTGGCACCGTAAAGACACGTCTCACGATACCAATACAATGATTTTCAATATTTTTCCTGGTGAGCTATTACGTAATTTTGATAGTTTCAAATTTCCAAAATATTAATGCGGAAATGTGACCAACAAATATTTTCCTTTCATATGCAAGAAACCGTGTCAGAATTGTTGCGCTAGTATTTGAAATATTCACGATATCAGGGCCCAGTTTCACAAAGAATCTTAAGTCCAAGAAAAAACTTAAGTCTGAAATGAAGTCTTTTGATTTGCTGAAACCCTGGTCACATGATGACTTAAGTCAAACTTTAGACTTAAGTTTCTTTGTGAAACTGGGCCCAGGTGTAGATAAACATCAGTCAAAGCCTGTGCATGGTATCTCAGGATTTATCTATAGATAAGGATACTAGTTTGGCTAAGAATCAATTCACGTGAATTTCTAGCGATGCGATGAATCAACCATTGTTTGTTTTCGCCGCATTGGTCACGGACAAAGGATGCGGCGTCGCACCGCTTAAAATTCGCGTGGAATGGATTCTTAGCCTTAGCTTGGCGCACATGGACGGCAAATCTCAATGCGGTAGGGATGTTTTTAAAGTCGGCTGACCCGGCTGAATGACGAGTCCAGCAGCGTTGGGTCAGTCGACTTTAAAAACACCCCTGGCGCATTGAGACTTGCCGTCCACACCGTGGAGAATCGTCAGCGCATTCGCCGAGTTTTTCAAGTGGCAGCACTGTGCTCCGAGTCGGAACATGGCGGCTGTGTCACAAATGTTGAACAATCAACTCCAAAGCGGGGAGCAAATGCACCGAAGATGAAAGGTATACACACTTAGACTATGCCGAGGATGACCTCCAGTTTATCGTCTATTAATCTAAAGCTTCCTTAATTGGAATTACGCAGTCGATTTTACATTTGAAGTGGAAAAGTTCAAGTGTCACTCCGTGGAAACTGCGGTCAATCAAACAACCGGCCTACACTACGAAATTTTCCACTTCAAACAAAGAAACAACACTTCTTCAGCACCTATATTTCGGCTTGTTCTATTGCAAATTATCACTAGATCATCCTCGAATTCACTTAAACTCGCTCACCTCGACCGAAACTATCCATCTTTCGCGTTTTAGTCGGCAACACAGACATCGATATGTGACACAGCCGCCATGTTCGACTCGGAGCACAGTGCTGCCACCTGAGAAACTCGGCGAATGCGCTGACGATTCTCCACGGTGCGTCCATGTGCGCCCAGCTTTAGTCGGACTGCCGGCATGACTGACTCGCCTAGGCGGCGGGACATGTTAGAGAGGCTGCCTAGAGGTCTTTGTCTGAGTTGCAGCACTTTGATGATTGTTGGGTTATGCCACCTGCATGGTGGCCACGTTTGAAGTCAAATCAGGCCAAAATTTGACGTGCATATAAAGGTCGTCTCTAGAGGGAGGTAAATTATCAAATTTGAGCACTCTGCGTCAAGCTGTTCCCGAGTAATAGCACTTACTTGATTTTCAGGTTAAGCCACCTGGCGGCCATACCGGATGTCCAGTCGGGCCGAAACGTGGTAGGTCATCTGACCTAGGGGTATATGTACGAAGTTTCAGATCAATAGCTGCAGCGGTTACGAAACGTGCCGTGCTAGCGGACAACGAAGACGGACGACGACGGACGCTGCCGACGACAAAAGCTCAGGGGTGAGCTAAAAAGTGCAACAACTCCTGAACTAATGACTAGATCGTCTCCAAATTTTTATCATAGGTGTAGCTAATAAGGATACATAACATACGTAACGGATTTTTGATTTGACGTACTTTTCAAAGTCACAGAGGTCAAAGTTCGACAAAAGTGACGAACCTGCTACAGCTTGTCATTAATTCACCGAGCGACTTCATATCTTGCATAAACATGCATTGGAGGGATACCTTAAACAATACAGGCTCGTATCTGTGGTGGGTGGGTACACACCCCACAGTTGTGTGTGGGTAGGCTTTTAGTAGTTGTGCAGTTGGGTAGTTGTGCCAGGTAGGCTTTTAGACTGTAGTTATCGTCATGAACATGTTTCTGTATCTTAAGCTTGACCCTGACATCCCACCTTCATGGTCATTGCAAAAATTGAAAGATTATTCGCAAAAGTACTTGGTTTCAGGTCACAGCAAGTTCTCTGTCGATATCATCGACTATTCCAATATTACAGCTATATTTTAACCGTGACCTCGACCTCTGACCTGCAATGTCATTGCGTAAATGAAATAAGGATCCTGGATAATCGAGGTATATGACTTGGATTCATGATGCTCACTGGTCTTTTGTCAGTTCTTGAGACGGCCATGTAGGCCTACTCGTTCAATTTGAATTTGACCTTGACCTCAAACACTCAAGGTCATTGTATAATCTGAAAGAGCATAAGTGATAACCCCTCAGGGTAGGTTTAGGCTCCTTTCCTACACCAGCTGTCGAGTTATTTCAGATTATCAAAATTACATATCGAATATCACCATGATATCACTAAATATCATGTGACCTGCAAACTCCAGGTGGACAATATTAGTAGCAATAACATCGTGAGTGACTATGATGGGGTAAGGCAAAGTTGTAGTCGCTATCTGGACGAGATCGTAAGATATCTCAAAATATCAAATTTGATATATCAATATCAATGTGATACTGACCCTGGAGATGAAAGTTGATGATGAGCCCCGATCCATGAACATGTGGATGGAACTTGATAGAACTGTCACTGGTCTAGGAGCCAAGTTACCAGCGCTTAACAGAAAGGGATGGGCAAAATATCAACACTTGATATATCAATATCACCATGACCCACATGTCAGAGACATGTAACAATGAGCTCATCATGTAGCCAGGATCAAGTTACGTGGGGTGACTTACTTTCAGGGCTGTAGCTGTTGCAGTAGCCGAGTTACACAGCGGACAGACACACAGACGGAAAGACAGACAGACAGACACCACGACCAACTACTATATGGTTTCCGATCATCGAGATCGGAAACCATAATTAGCAGAAGCTTTGTCTTGCGAGCATTAGCTTCATCAGATAGAAAATGCTTCTGCCATCCAACAATACGTTGTGCTGCGGTATTACCCAAGACCTTGCTTGGCTTTATAAGAAAAGGTCGCTAGGATATTAAGCAGTTGATTATGAAAATGCTTCTGAGCAAAATATTTGGCTTGTGCCTCTCCTTGCCAAGCAAAAGCTTGGCCTTGCCCTTGGGGCTTTGGGTTGTAAGCTTCTGCTATGTTTTGCAAATTCGGCCCATAGGACCAAATTCATAATAACTATTATTTCTACTCATGACAAGGTATGGTATGATACCCACTGTCCCTGTCATGACTGTCAGTCCACGGGTCAGATGGCGCAGTGGAAACATCGTGCTTGTCGACTCTGAGATCTTCATTTTCTTTGTTGGTTGTTTTCAATTCTTCTGATTGTGTCATCAGCTCTGGTTTTAAATCGCTCAGCTGCAACAATTCAAAATACAAATGAATATTCAACAACTGGGTGAATACTTCTTCGTATTCAGAGTAATGCCTTGAATGAAAACTGCCGAAATACATGTACATGTACATGTATCACCTTTCGATGTGCGACAGAGTAATAAACTAAATTGTAATAAACTTGAATGCTGTAGCCCACCTCGCCTGTGAGTCGCAAATGAGTCGCTCTATAAAGTCTGGCATGTTTCTCGCCAAATACAGGTTCAAATGGAGAAAAACATGTAGAGCACAGCTTCATATGGCATTGAAGCGATAATACATAAAGAAACAGAATCCTTGAACCAGTTGTTTATGGAAATTGCATAATTTCATCAAAACCAACCGGTGCGGGTTCCCGCACTGAATGCCTTTTTGCAATCTGATTTTCCCCGTTCCCGTCGCCCCGCAGCGGAGATTACATCATTCTTGCCGGACCGCTCAAGTGGAAATACCTAATGGGAAATCTATTGAAGCATTTGATCCCGGCGCGGGAAACCGGTGCGGCAACCGCGACGGAAACCGGTCCAGTGGATACAGGCCTTAAGAATCATGTGTATTCTGTGAACCAAGCACGCACTCATCGCTTCTTCTGGTTACCGTCGTCGGTGCTGCCATCTAAGCTATGCTTCGATCTCAAGAAGTGTGCATCTGATGCGCTACCACCCCAGAAAATTAGACATAACTCGATGTATGCATTATTATTGCATTTTTTTTATTTAAGCACAAAAATTGCCTGACGGCTAGATATCATGAGGACCGAGATGATGGATAATCGCCAATATCTGTGGCCTTATAATTTCAAATATCGAAAGATTCTCTTCTTTGGAGACATCATATTTCGAGTGAGGCCAGGTCGGGTGAAAACTGTCATTTAGTCTAGATCCGCTTGATAGATTAGAGTAATGAACTAAATAGGGGCGAAATTCCTCGAATGTTTAAACCTCATTGGCAGCTTGAAATAAAGACTTACCTCGCCTCTGAGTTCTTCCTTCTCTTTTTCCAAGCACTCAATGCTTTCATTCTTTGAATTCAATTGTCTGAGCACATCTTGGGACTGGTCCAGCAAATTTCTCACCTGCAACAAATATGATTGTCTTTTCAAATATCAAGATTCTCTTGAATGGGGCTATCCAGAATATATTTCAACCTCTCGATAATAGGGATCTCTACTGTACTATAAGTTATACTATCCACTTTCTGTTCAGTGAGTTTCATTGTTTATCAGTTCTTTGGGAAGTTTGACCTTGACCTCTAACCTTGACTCTGACCTATGATCATCAGGGTTATTACATAATTGAAATTGGCATCCTAAATAACTTAAATATGGGTTTTATCAAACCTCCACTGCTACCACAGACAGAGACATTTCAATTTATCAGGTTTGACCTTGACCTGATCATCAAGGTCAATGCATAATCGAAATGGGCATGCTCAATAACCTAAGTGTGGGTGATATCATGTCTCTACCTCAACCACGGGCAGAGATGTTGCAAATTATCAAGTTTGAAAATATCAAAATCTCATGATATCTCAATCACCCGGACACATGAGGCTGAGAATTTTACCACAGTCCTCAGTGTTCTCCACGAGTTTTGGTCTAAGAGGGGCGGAGATGGGCGTGCTGCCGAAGGCACCGCGCGAGGAGCCAAAGGCGCCTTCTGGCAGGGGGTCTGGGGGGTCCTCCCCCAGCGAAATGTAGATTTAAGGTGCTCTGAGATGCGTTTTCTGAGCATCTGAGATGCATAATTGAGCGATCTAAATCATAAATGTTAAGGCGGGTGCATTTTTAAGAGGGGCGGACGAATTTTAAAGAGGGGCGGGCCGTTTTTAAGAGGGGCGGATTTTGCCGTCGGTATTTTTAAGAGGGGCGGGCCGCCCTTTTTTTAACTGGTTTGGATAACACTGAGTCCTGTCCTTGGATAAGCAGGCATGAATTTAGACTTGTTTCATGTTGATCAGTTGACAGACAGTGTGGCAAGTAATCTCAAAATACCAAATTTCGTGATATCGAACGTCGATATCACCATGACCCAAACATCTCAGATCAAAAATAATCAGCTCATTTGATTTCTAGGGTATAAAAACCTAAGGGCATAGAACTTGTTTTTATTGGTCTAGGTGTTAATTGGTTATAGGAGGCGATTTGTGCCATCACTAAGAGAGTGATGGACAAAATATCAAGTCTGATATGATGATTACGTCAATGATGGAGGCATCTGAGTTTGAAAATGATTAGATCATTTTTCTGCGTGTTTCTGCCTGTAAGTGACGCTCCTCTGTTTGATAACTCATTTTTAAGTTTCTGAACAGTCCACTTTCCATACTCTGCCATGTTGCAAACAGTGACACTAGGACTTATAGTACAGCAGAGCCATCTGGAGGTTTAGTTTTCCCTGGATAGCCCCATTGGCTGGAGACATTATATATAGAGCAATGCGGTGAGTGAAAACTGCCATCTATTTACACATGATCTGTTTGATAACTAAAGACTTACCTCGCCTCTGAGTTCTTCCTTCTCTTTTTTCAAGCACTCAATGCTTTCATTCTTTGAATCCAATTGCGTCAGCAGATCTCGGGATTGGATCTGTAAGAATCATGAGTATTCTGTGAACCAAGCACGCACTCATTGCTCATTCTGGTTACCGTCGTCCGTGCTGCCATCTAAGCTATGCTTTGATCTCAAGAAGTGTGCATCTGATGCGCCACCACCCCAGAAAATTAGGCATAACTCGTTGTATGCATTATTAACGCATTTTTTTTAGGAAGTGGTTATTTGGCAAGCAAATGCTTGCCGAATACCCAGAAATTAGTCTTAAATGGCAAGCAAACATTAGTGAATATTCATGACCACCGATCAGTATGGACCAATGAAAATTAAGGCATAATTAGACCCCATTAATTATGCAAACAGTAGACGAAGATGGAGTCCTCCGACTCGCCTTCGCCGCCGTCGCAAAAAGGCATCGAAAAGTTGTGATTGGGAGCAGGCTATGCCTCGAACGAAGATTAAGACGGCGTTAAAGACATCGAACTGTTTATTTGCACAGCTAACTGCTGTGTATGCAATAAAAGCGTAGTCTTGGACGCACGTCTAGCTCATTAATTATGCAGCGCTCTTGGAGCAGCTGGCAGGGGAGACAGTGGCGTGTGGTGGAGGGTGCCTTGCGGTAGGGACCCACCAACAAGCGATTTTCAGAAGAAAATGTCCATTTATCGAGCCTGGTTTGCAAACAGTACGCGAAGTTTGGCTTAAACGTCGAGTTGCACGCATTGCCCTGAACCAGGTAACAAATATCCTCCGCATGTCTGCAGTCAGTTGATTAGCGTGGTGCAGAGGATGTCGGCACATCAACCTGAAGGTCGTAGGTTCGAAACTCGCGTGGTCTCACTCGTGATTTTTCTTTTATTCTATTCTTTCCATTTTCTCTTGTTTTCTTTTCTCTCATAAAAGGCATATCAAGAAGAAACGTCATGCGTTTTCGTACAAACATAGACCCGAACAGTCGAGGATGCCAACAAACGACTGCCGGATGGTGGCCTCAGTAGTCAATGCTCATGTAGGTCTGGTTGCCATTGACTTGAATATTGTTGTTTGGGTCCCGTTAAGTAAGTTCTAGATAAAAATACTCGTATATATCGCCCCCGCCTGCTTAAAATCAGCGCCGTGCCTCTCAAAAAGTACAACATGAACATCAAGTTTTTTTTTAATTGTGCCCCCCCCCCC
>NMRB01001582.1:28150-48495 GCA_002633025.1 Notospermus geniculatus | reverse complement strand
CAGGATCAATCATCAACACTCACATGACTCAACGGGACCTGTCTTGAATACACTGCTTACCTTGAGATTTTCATTTTCTTTCTCTGCTCTCTGCAGTTGTGTGTTTAATTCTTCTGATCGTGTTACCATCTGTGTTTTCAAGAAATATATAATTTCAAATATCGAAAGATTCTCTTCTTTGGAGACATCATATTTCGAGTGAGGCCAGGTCGGGTGAAAACTGTCATTTAGTCTAGATCCGCTTGATAGAATAGAGTAATGAACTAAATAGGGGCGAAATTCCTCGAATGTTTAAACCTCATTGGCAGCCTGAAATAAAGACTTACCTCGCCTCTGAGTTCTTCCTTCTCTTTTTCCAAGCACTCAGTGCTTTCATTCTTTGAATTCAATTGTCTGAGCACATCTTGGGACTGGTCCTGCAAATTTCTCACCTGCAACAAATATGATTGTCTTTTCAAATATCAAGACTCTCTTGAATTGGCTGGAGACATTATATATAGAGCAATGCGGTGAGTGAAAACTGCCATCTATTTACACATGATCTGTTTGATAACTAAATACTTACCTCGCCTCTGAGTTCTTCCTTCTCTTTTTTCAAGCACTCAATGCTTTCATTCTTTGAATCCAATTGCGCCAGCAGATCTCGGGATTGGTCCTGTAAGAATCATGTGTAATCTGTGAACCAATCACGCACTCATCGCTCATTCTGGTTACGTCGTCGGTGCTGCCATCTAAGCTATGATTCGATCTCAAGAAGTGTGCATCTGATGCGCTACCACCCCAGAAAAGGGATAACTCGTTGTATGCATTATTATTGGTATTTTTTTTATTTGAGCACAAAAATTGCCTGACGGCTAGATATCATGAGGACCGAGATGATGGATAGTCGCCAATATCTGTGGCCTTCCAGGATCAATCATCAACACTCACATGACTCAACGGGACCTGTCTTGAATACACTGCTTACCTTGAGATTTTCATTTTCTTTCTCTGCTCTCTGCAGTTTTGTGTTTAATTCTTCTGATCGTGTTACCATCTGTGTTTTCAAGAAATATATAATTTCAAATATCGAAAGATTCTCTTCATTGGAGACATCATATTTCGAGTGAGGCCAACTGAAGTGGTGAAATCAACACCTGAGGAGTTAAAATCAACACTTTCCAAGAGGGCTGTGAGAGACTGCTCTTGTGGTGTTGATTCAACACTTTCTTAGGTGTTCACCAACGAAGTGTTGCAAGTCACTTGTGAAGTGCCCTGTTCCACTGTGGANTCTCTTCTTTGGAGACATCATATTTCGAGTGATGCCAGGAGTGAAAACTGTCATTTAGTCTAGATCCGCTTATGATAGATTAGAGTAATGAACTAAATAGGGGCGAAATTCCTCGAATGTTACCTCATTGGCAGCCTGAAATAAAGACTTACCTCGCCTCTGAGTTCTTCCTTCTCTTTTTCCAAGCACTCAATGCTTCCATTCTTTGAATTGAATTGTCTGGGCACATCTTGGGACTGGTCCTGCAAATTTCTCACCTGCAACAAATATGATTGTCATTTCAAATATCAACACTCTCTTGAATTGGCTGGAGACATCATATATAGAGCAATGCCGTGAGTGAAAACTGCCATCTATTTACACTTGATCTGTTTGATAGCTTAGAGTAATGAACTAAAATCTTTAATGTTGAAACCTCGTTTGCACTTGCAGCCTGAAATGACATGTCTTACCTCGGCTCTGAGTTCTTCATTCTCTTTTACCAAGCACTCAATGCTTTCATTGTTTGAATCCAATTGTGTCAGCAGATCTCGACATTGGTCCTGTAAGTTGCTCACCTGCAACAAATAACATTATGATAATTATGATTCAATTATGTCACGTTTAGCAACAACACTTCACGGCGAGCTCAACGGAGCTGACGCAGTGTCATGACGCGATTTAGTTTCACGAACTGACGCCACGTGCCTCCACGGAGCACAGCTGATCGCACTTCGAACAGCCTTCCGTCTGCTGCAGCTGCAGCCTGAAATAAAGACTTACCTCGCCTCTGAGTTCTTCCTTCTCTTTTTCCAAGCACTCAATGCTTCCATTCTTTGAATTGAATTGTCTGAGCACATCTTGGGACTGGTCCTGCAAATTTCTCACCTGCAACAAATATGATTGTCATTTCAAATATCAACACTCTCTTGAATTGGCTGGAGACATCATATATAGAGCAATGCCGTGAGTGAAAACTGCCATCTATTTACACTTGATCTGTTTGATAGATTAGAGTAATGAACTAAAATCTTTAATGTTGAAACCTCGTTTGCACTTGCAGCCTGAAATGACATGTCTTACCTCGGCTCTGGGTTCTTCATTCTCTTTTACCAAGCACTCAATGCTTTCATTGTTTGAATCCAATTGTGTCAGCAGATCTCGACATTGGTCCTGTAAGTTGCTCACCTGCAACAAATAACATTATGATAATTATGATTCAATTATGTCACGTTTAGCAACAACACTTTTGTCAGTCCAAAGTAATAATGAACCTAATAGCAAAAAGTGTAAGGGAACAAATAGCAATCGGAATGATAATCATGATAATTTCTTCCTATACTCTTCGCTGCGCAAACGATTTGAAAAATTGTTTCATACCTGAAGCTCATCGTTTTTAATCTCCAATTCTTTTTCAGTCTGTAGCCTCGTAATCTTCTGACTTTTTCTGAGTAATGTGTCATTGAATACTGCATATTTTTCTTACATAATGCAAATTTAGGCAATGTGCACCGAAGGAAATTAGGTTAAACCATGCCGTAGGAATGATGTCGAAATGTTGATGGTGGAAAAACGTTGTGGTAACCGTGCTGTTGGTGATAAGAATTTATATTTAAATTGTATATGAGCGCACCTCATCACACTGGGTTTTCCTATCAAACAAATGTAACTTACCCTGGAGTCAGAATCAGCCACCTTGTCCCCCGTGGCCGTCGATTCATCTCCACCGCCACTTTCATCATTCCTCGTGGCTTCATCTTCACCAGATCTTTCATCTTTTGGCGGATATTACCGCCCATATCTACGTTATGTACTTCCGTTCTGACTTATACTTCCGTTGTGAGTTAATTTGGAAATTCGTTCTCGTCTTTCGTAACTCGTTCCGAGTTTCTGTAATTTGTGCTGGCACCTAGGAGCCACCGTAGAGTTCTGAAAGGCGGAACTCGAATTAAAATAAGGCATTCACCAACTGTGCAGGAAATTTTAACTGGCCTTCTTCGCGCCTTCGAGTCATCGCGCCATCGAGTCATCGAGTCAAGTACAACAAGCCATCACGTTGGAACATTTCACGGCCATTTTAGGACACCAAAATTCAGTCCCATGCAGTAGTAGGCTAGGACAACTGTCAATTCAGGACACCATCTGTCGGTCCTGAAGGTGTCTGAACTTATGCCAGGATACTTGGGATATAGGAAAGCCGTGTTGTCCAGTACCGATGTTATCTAATGTCCCTCCACATGTGGGGCCGTATGCACCAAGATTATCTTGAACTCAGGTTGAGCCACAACTTCTCCATTGTCACATCATGCTCTGGCAAACCTGAACAATAAAAAAGTTGTGGCTCAACCTAAGTTCAAGATGATCTTCGTTTGGTGCATACGGCCGTGAAGTCAGTCAATAACAGGCCTCCCGAGAGACACAGAGGAGTGTTAAAAGCTTTTGATATTCAGGAAAATGGTGTTTTGCTAAAATGCACTAATCGTTCTCCTCAGTCAGAGCTTGGAGGAATTCACGCACCACACTGTACCTGGTAACGGATGTAGAACAGCATTCAAAAATACACTTTCAAAATTACATGTATCATAAGGAACCCTGTAATAGGGTTCCCCACCTGGAAAAAAGCGGTAGGTGGGTAGGTGGGTAGGTGGTAGGTGGTTCACCATAGATAGATCTAATAAGACTATTGACAAAGTAGTTTTGGTGACATAACCTCAGGATTTCAATTCTAGTGATATTTTCATTACTTTCTGAACGAACCTACGTATATTGCCGGTATTGCCCTTTTAATGAATGCAATCATAAAAACATACCAAAGAGGCCTTATTATTATTAGTGTTTATTCGTACGACGTACAATATTGTGCAGTGGTGCAGTTGTGCAATGTATATACATGAGTCACACAACCCACTAAGGTGGGACGTAACAACATACACCCTTTTTTTACTTTAAGTCACACCTTGTTCAGACAACAACGTAACTCTATCCGGTGCACACAGCCGTTATCATTTCATTAACTTCGTATCTGGTAAGGAAATGGTAGTCCTGATTATCTCTAATTTTTAGTAATTCTCTAGCGACTGGACCAAACGGGTGGGTGTCTATGAATAACGGTTTACTTTGAGGTGCCCTATTAATGTCACAATGAAAGAAATCACATATCCTCGCGATGTTCCTTGCGCCACTGGTCAACCCAGAACTAGCCAACCGTACACTCGTTGACAATTTAGTGTTCTCGCTTTTGCTACATTTAAATAAAAACCTCGAAAATCTTAAAAAGACTTGTGCGTCTGGTGACATATCTCTACAAATTACAGGCAACAGAGCACAATGTGTTCTTGGCGGTAGTCGAAAGAGTTTTCTGATGCAATTCCGCCAAGCAGTGCAATATCTTTCAAAGGAACGGTGTGAATAGTCCCATAAAGCACTACCATATAGGCTCATCACAAATGTCTTAAACAATCTATACTTGACTTCGTAGTCACAGAAACCAAACAATGAAATAATACAGTTCGTTCTTTTATACATTTCCCCAACTACTTCATCCATCACTTCTTCTCTAATCTCAACCCCTACAGTATGTCCTAAATGCTTTGCCCTATCGTCTGCAACTATCCTTCGACCATTCCATATTATAAATATAACTTCGTCATGTTCCTTCACTCCATAAAATAGTAAGACACTCTTAGAAGGGTTGAAAGTTACATGATACTCAACTGAGTAGATATCACATATGTGGAGCATTTCAGTTAACCCGCTTTTCATGGGGGATAGAATGACGACGTCGTCAGCGTACCCAAACGCACCCATGAAAGTATGACCAACGTAACAACCAAATTTGGAACTCTCAAGCCTATTAAGAAGAACATCACTGTAAATACAAAAAAAGGATTGGGGAAAGAACTCCACCCTGTTTGATACCGTTATTGACTGAGAACGGTCTACTCAAAGTACCATTCCATTTCACCTGGCAGAGTTGACTAGTATATAGCCTTGCCAGAAACCTTGCAATTAACGGGCAACATACCTTCTTGATGAGAAGGGTAAAGAGCTTGATATAGTGGACCCTGTCGAAAGCTTTACTTGCGTCTAAAAACATTACATAGACATTAGACCCTTTCCTTCTGTAATAATCAATCACCTGTTGCATAGTAAAAGTACATTGAGTAGTTGAGCTGTTGTTTTTGAAGCCAAACTGTAAATCGGAAGATTGAAACGTTTCTGGACATCTTTTCATTAAAATATGATCGAATACTTTGCTCAATACACTACTTAAAGTGATCCCACGATAGTTATCGGAATCATTCAGCGATTTTCTCGAATCCTTGGGGATAGGAACTAAAACCGAGTTTTTGAAAGCATCAGGGCAGTATGAATGTGTCAACATTGAAGTGAACAAGATTGCCAAATATTCGTCCAAATGTCTGGTTCCGTGTATCAAGTGATCAGAATATAAATGATTATGACCCTCGTGTTTACCTTTGTTTAACAGACTAATAGCCTCCCTAACCTCGGCGGCAGAAATCACATGATCATTACATACACAGTCATTATGTGAACAGTTATCTATAATCTTCCCATCAAGAGAGTGAATTAATTCCTCCATTTCTCTCCGATCATAACCAACGATAGAATACAACTGCTTATATTTTTGTCTAAACTTGTCAGCAATGGCCTGATCGCCATCGGCCCCATCTATAGAGGTCACTACGGACTTCTTCCCCCCTTTCATTTCCCTAACCATACTCCAGAAATCCCTCCCATCACAATCTACATTGGCCTCAGCAATTCTTGTTTGTTTTATCTTCATGTTTTGTTGCTTCAGGTTTTTCACAGCAAGGTGTTACCTTGCCCGTGTTGTCCTTCTGACATCTGCTAGAACCCCGTTCCGCGGAGATCCAGCATTTTTCCATAGAGAATGCCAGAACAGCGCATGCTCTCTTGTCTCTCTAACCTGGTCATTCCATCCTGGTACTACTCTGTTCTGATTCCCCGTCGGTTTACTCTTTAATGGACAACTTTCAATAGCAGCACTAGTACACGCTTCAACAATAGCATCGTGAAAATCATTGATTTCACGCTTATGGTCCTCACACATGAAATTACGACAATTCATCATCCCAACAGGTATTTCTATTTCATCTAATTTCCCATCAAGCTTTAACTGATATTCAAGAACATCATTTGCCGTGACTCTATTCCAATTAACCAGTGGCCGATTTGGAATTTCGCCATCATTCTGCTCATATTCAACATCGATATTTGTTTTTAGAAAAATAGGTGAGTGATCCTATAAATTCTCGACCTCATGGGTTACCTCACACGATAAGACATTACCAGTAGACCCTTCTGACACAAAAAAGTGATCGATTTTAGACCTTGATTGGTTCACCTTGCTCTCGAAAGTGTAATCTATATTAGGAACGTCGCTCACCCACATCAGTGACTCATTCATGGCAAAACCTTCAAGTAAGCCAGTGTTTCTCACCCACGTGCGCGCTCTATCAACATTAAAATCACCTCCAACCGATACACTGTTGAAATTCTGTGTTGCGCAAACCGCACTTATTTCTTGAAGAGTTTCGATAAATTCATTAGTCTTATGTTCATCAGGCATGTACACATTTACAATCAGACGTTTGTGATCGGCATGTTCAGCGATAACTGCGCAGATTCTTTTTGAATCCAACTTGACTGGGGTCACCCTAACTTTAATACTATTTTTCCACAAAATAACCACACCGCCGTACGGCCTCCCCGCAAGTAATCAGACTGGGCCGTCACGCGGTACCGTGATGGAAACGTGCATGTGACTTTGTCGCGCCCAACCGCGCAATGACTGTGCAAAATACAATATTTGTTTCGGCAGAAAACACCTACAATCCTGCGTGGAGGGGACGGAAACTTCTCACCGTAAATTTATACAATTTTTGTCAATAAACAAGCAAGAATTCACTGTGTCATACTCACGTTTAAAGATTTTACAGGCAATTTTCGACCGAAATTTACCTCGACAGCCGTAATGGCAGACCTGCCATGCCTACCTGCATTATATGCCATTTTCGGCGCCATAAACGCCTGCAAAGCCTGAAATTCAGTTCAGGTATGTAGATAAGATGATAGAGATTGCATTTGGACAGGTCATTTCAAAATGACGCTTTTTTTAAACGATTGACGCTTTTTTGAAATTAGACGTGCTAAAGTCTCTTATCTTCGGGTGGCCTCGGTTAGCCGCGATTGTTGTTGTAATCTTCACAAGTAAACCATTGTAAAACGTTGACTTCAACTGCCCCGTGATATCACGCTGCAGCGCGACCACCATTCCCACCATGCTCGGCGAGCAGTTGTGCGGTTGCGCCACATTCGATCCACTTCCTCTTTTCACCACAGAAGTCACGGTAAAGCGCGAATCACGGTACCGCGTGACGGCCCAGTCTGAGTAATTCCTTTTCATTCATACCCGACTTTCCATGACAACAACAATTGTTTAATTCTCTTTCGAATTTGCTCAGTCCTTCACTGAACTGCCAATTTTCTTGAACCATGACAAAGTCTGAACAATTGAGTAATTTCTGAATATACTGCATTCTCCCAGCACCAAAGCCCTAGCTTGCTATCACTAAGCTCATAATACACACAGCAAGAAAGAGAACACTGGTCTTACACTTCATCATAGTTTATGTTGTCTTTTTGTCTTTCTCTTATGAATTTCCTTACCCTCACCCCCTCAGGCCACATACTTTCATCATACAGTTTGTCGTAGTCCGTTTTTCCAACAGTTAATCTAAAAGACTTATATTTCGCTTCTTCGTGAGACACACATTTCACATCGCGCACTGCACAGTTTTGCTTCTCAACGAATTGCGTCATGTCAGCAGTTGTCACACATTTTTCAAGTCTATAGATAAAAAGGTCCCTGTCGGGTTCAGGCGCGCCTTTAAACCTGGTATCAGTAGCTCCGCTACCTGATATGAAACGTTGATTTCGTTTCGCAGCTCGTCGGACCTTCTTTTTTTCATACGCAGACAATGAGAACCCCTCATCATCAGATTGGTTCGATTTATCACTTCGCACTGAGATATTACTCTCAGCACGTCTTAAGTTGAACACTGCCGGCGGTACAGGTTTGTGCAACCCTACACCACCCCCACGACCACCGCGGCCGCCTCTGCCTCCTCTGCCTCTACCTCGCATGGTATCAGTGGTATTCACCCTGGCTGCGCTATTGCTGTAAATGGAATAGAAGGTTGGTTCCGTGACTGGTTGGTCGAGCGCTCGAGATGGCTCCACAGTACCTGATACGACATCTGAGTACTTTGCCGGCTTGTCATAGACTTTTTCATTCAGTTTCGTCACCTCAGAAACATTTCTACTAAGCTGATCTTGCATAGGTTTCACTTTCTGTTCGAGGTCGTAAAGCCTATCTACTATTGAAATGCTGTTCAGGTCCTCAGGCGGGGATCTCGGTATCTCATGCAGCCGGAGCGCGGATATCACAATCGTGGGTGTTTTCCCACATTTATCTAATTTCCTCAGTGCAGTTATAATGTCCATGACATTAGCTTCTTCTTCACATCTCGCATTTGAGGATTTGCGCGTCTGCCAGTTGCCAATAATCTCAACTAGGTCTAGTTCTTCGTTCCACAACTTGCGTTTAGCAGTTTTTATTTTCTGAGGTGTAAAACAGCCAACCGCTGCATTTCGGACGTTTTCTATGGTCCCGGTCTGCATGCCGGACAGTATGTAAGCAAGAACGGCATCATCAATCATTTTGCCTTCAAGGAGATCGCCGCTATCGGCGGGAGAACTGACTTCAGTCTCACGTTCAAGAATTCCGGGGGTTTCGTCGCAATCATGACGCCCGGCCTTATTTACTGGGCTATCTGAGTCTTGTGGCGACCTTTGAGCCTGCTTGCATTTATCGCCGGCACTCCGTTGCGTACATGTATAACTGCTGTCCGATCTGTTCGTTTCGGAAAATCGATCAGTCATTGTTGTCGGTTATAGAACTACTCATGCGTGACGTTCGATTAGGGTATGGCGTCCCCTCACAATAGTGATCAGAATGATCGGAATATGTATGTACATCTACGTGTAAGCACTGTGCATATGCCCTGGGGGCCCGGCCTTTCGACGGCCCGATGGACTAAGTTCCTCAGTATCTGCCAATGCCGGCAATATGAGTAACGTTTATAGCCGTATCAATGTCTCTACCCTATCACCGTATGATCTACCGATTCCGTGTGATTATCTCTCAGCCTGTTTAGTCGACAAAATCAAGTAAACTTCTCATCGAGCTTCAAATTCGCCGCCACCTTCCGCCATCTTGGACCCTACATGTTGATAATATACATGATGAAATGCAAAGGAAAACAGAATACATGGCAGAAAAGACACTGACGAATTTATTGACTGCTAAAATACTACGTCACTTTAGGATGGAACAAATTGTTTTATGGAGGCCGAGGCGGCTGACCTCAAAAGATTATGGTTTTTACATGTATGATTGTTTGTCTTCCTGCTGAGGTAGGCCGAAGTTAGTTTGATAACCGACATGTGTCACTGCACGGGAAGCCCACTTCATCTTTCTTGAAAAAATTGGCATTACTCTTTTTTACAGGAGAATGACTTTTTTATAAGCAGTCTTCAGAAAGCAACAAGGTTCAGGCCACATAGGCCTACTGTGGACTGTATGAGTCAGAGCTTAACTTCCACTTGGGATGAAGCCAATGTCAAGTGCCCACTTCATCTTTTCAAGGGGGAGGGGTCAGGGAAAAGATGAAGTCACTTCGTCATTTTGGCATCAATGTAATTTTGAGACAGCCCCTAATTGAGTAAAATGGCACACATACCGGTACGCATCTTTCCCATGGCATAGTATATCGCAACCAACATGCCGACTCCTACCACTAAAATGGCAGGGGCAAGTTTTTCACTTCCACTCCTCACGGACATGGCTGTCATATCAGATGCTTCCATCTGAAAGAGATAGTGACGGAATTAATATCATACTTCACACGAATTTTTTATGGATCGGAAACTTTGGGCCGTATTCATAAAGGGTGATCATCGCGCGATTAGCCTAGACGCGGATAACTTTTGTACGCTGGTTAAAACAGGTTTGTACGCGTTTAATTATAGTCAGCTTCAAGGGAGTCATCCATTGAGTATGTAAACGCATGAAAAGGTCGTTGTTAGACCCCCCCCCCGGCCTAGATAGGCCTACCTGTTTATCTCCATGGGCCTTCTAAATGGATGTTCCCAAGAGACACTGTCCCCATCCTGATTAGGACATAAGGTGTTCATGAGTACAGTAGCCTAAAAACTTACGTTAATACCACAAGTTACAATCGACCCCTCTCGCATCGGCTAAGACACAATCGACGGTTTTGACAGAGATTGAGGGACCGACCGCGTCAACTTCCTCATGCACGATGTGTGATACAGCTGAGGTTGCGAGCGCGGCACGCCTAATCATAGGCGAGGCTAAACCAAGAAACAATTCGTTTCAGTTCATGATGTGGCTAGCGTGCATGCAAATAGGCACCCTGGTTCTAAGACAGTGTGGGGCCTATTAATGCTGAAGGGGTTATTGTCGTCCTGGGTACACATAAAGTGTACCCAGGTTCGATGTCGTCAAGTGAAATTGTACCCTGGGTCCACTTTCTTGTTACAAACTGTACCCAGGTTCTGATTTAGAGACCTAGGGACGAGCTCATTCTCAAGATTACGTGGGACACGTGAATTAGCGTGTGTTGGTTCCTGTTGCTATGACCTTGGAGGAATTATACTGACAGGAGGAACAGCGAGCTAATTGCCCCTCTATAATCCCCTTTTCACACCTCCCCAAACAATGGAACACACAGGCCCGCAGTGTTTGCCCAGCAAGTATGACACATGATCAAACAAACCCAATGGCCATGCACAATGGCACATGCACATGTAGGCCTACATGGAAATGACACGTTTTCTTGTCTAGCTGGCGAGTTGATTAACTTTCTCTGTAGGCCTAACCATCCGAGGTTGAAAACTGTCCAGCTAGTCAAAAATAAAATTCTTCCACTTCTCTTCTTTAGCTTTTTGCACGGCCAACTTGCAGGCACAATATCAAGTGACTTCAACGAGAACAACCTCGCCCCGATGTCTCTAAATCAGAACCTGGGTACAGTTTGTAACAAGAAAGTGGACCCAGGGTACAATTTCACTTGACGACATCGAACCTGGGTACACTTTATGTGTACCCAGGACGGCAATAACCCCTTCAGCCCTATTAATCATTTCAACACAAACCCTGCACGAGCTTTTAAAGTTTGAAGAACGAGGAGTCTGATTCGCCAAAAGTGGATATTTTTTTCGGATTTCTAGCTAGCCAGGGTGGAGCGCTAGTTTTCCCCCAAAACCACACACTAGACCTAGGCTATCCATTGCATGTACATGTAGCAATTGTTTTTCCAAAACTAGGGCTACCGTAGGCCTACCTTTACACTTACCGCGTCCTCGACCCTTGCCAGATGCTGTAATCGTATGTTGTCCGGCATAAAAAATAGCGGGCAGCCGGGTATGGAAGATATGACATCACAAACAGTAGGCCTACCTGTCCATGAAAACATTGCTTGATGCGGTATAATCACAACCCTCACAACCTCAAAAACAATAGAATTTATTTTGGATTAATTACCCTCTCTTGTGCGAATAACCCTCGACGTCAATGTGAATCACCCTCTCTGGAGGAAATGGGGCGGGTGAAAAACCCTCGACTTCGTCGATGTTTTCAAAGGCAAATTACGCTGCTCATAGGCAATTTGCAGAGAAAAGACAAGTACAGACGTNGTTTGAGATTTTCGTGTTTTTCAGGAAATTTTGACGTCATTAGTTAAAGCTAACCTCAGAATATGGGCTTACAAAATTTTGGAACTATTTGCTTTAACTGGGCCGAGATATTCATATTTTCAGAATATCAAAATGTTGATATGCTAAACTCTTTAACTTAAGACAGCTGTAACTTCCAACCAGTTTACACTGAAAGTTCCAAAACTTCATTCTCCTACGTTTCTAGGTGAGCTCTGTCTACTAATATCAATTTTTTTTGAAAAATTGAAAATTCTCAAAATATCGAAATTTTGATAATCTCAAATATCTCAGCAACCACTCAAGATATTTTGACGAAACAAAGCTCAAAATCCTTAGAAACTTCCACTCTATAAACCCTGCAACAAAGGTCACAAAAAAATTCCATAATAAAAATGTTGATTTTTAGGGGTTTTTCTAATGAGGTATTACATAATTATGATATTTCCAAATTTCCAAAAGTTTGATGCAGAAATATGACCAAGGTTATATACTTTCATGTGCTACAAACCGTGTTAAAATTGGCCCACTAGTATTTGAAATATTCAAGGTAGTAGGTGTAGATAAACTTATGTCAATGACTGTACATGTATCAAATGTTGAGATTTTGTCATGTCAAATTTATTCTCCAAGGTCAGCATCATAATGATATTGATATATCAAATTTGATATTTTGACATATCGGGAGATCTGGCACAGTAAGCGACTTGAAACTGTTACCGCAACATCATAGCTCATCCAAGGATGTTATTGCAACTGAAATTTCCAGTTTGCACCTGCTCAGTCGCATGATATTTGCTGATCATAGCGAGATTTGATATGCAAATTTAATGAGATATTAAGCCTGAATCTGGCGATGGTAAAAGCCTAAAACCTTCACCTGCACCTAGGTTATCAAGGATGGACTTTCAGATTATGAAATGACCTTGAAGGTCAGAGATCAAGGTCAAACAGTTCTAAAGTACAGATCTGCTCGGAATATCAGGAGACAACTATTTAAAAGCTTGAACTAACCATCCCCTGTAGGTTTAATCAAGAATCCCTGTTCCAGTTACACAATACTTCTCACGGTCAGAGGTCAAGGTCAGCAAATCACAGATAACATGGTAAGATCAGAAGCTGGTGACGGTGGAAGCCTAAAACCTTCACCTACACCTAGGTTGTATCAAGGATGACCTTTCGGATCACGCAATGACCTTTAAGTCAGAGGTAGGTCAAACAGTTCTATGCAAATGTACTCAGAATTTCAGGGGAAAACTAATTTGAAGCCTGCATTAACCATCCCCTATAGGTTTAATCAAGGATCCCTGTTCCAGGTACGCAATACATGTACTTCTGAAGGTCAGAGGTCAAGGTCACAGTTTCTTGAGTATCACCAGAAACCATTGGCATCGCCCTGATGTCCTTTTCTTGGTTCTCACCTGAGAACCACTGATAACCTCAGGATGTGTGCAGCCCAAGTGAATATTAGATGTAAATATTTGATTATGTAGATTTGCGCAGTGACGGAGGGAGCGAGGGCTGAAGAACCACTGATTATCCCAGGCTGACTAATGTTTTATTCGAATTCAAGGCGCAGTCAAAAATGATATTAAAGGGAGACTCCACTCATCGTGTGAAATTTTGAATTTTTGAAATATAGTTAATACATTCAAATTCATTGATATCTGCAACACGTCATATTTTTTTTTAAATCAGCAAACTGATCATTTTAAGTATTTTAATTGGATCCAAGGGGACCATTGCATAGCATACATGATGTCATATATGCTCAATGCATATAATATTTATGAAGTTACAACCAATAGGCCTAGGCAGTCACAGTATTAGCTCATTCACTACAAAGGTCGTCAGCCTATTGACACTAGTGACATCACAGCTCATAGTCTACATGGATTGCTAAAAATTCAAAACTTTTCAATGAGTGGAGTCTCCCTTTAAGGACGAAAATGACGGCATACCACGGAAAAAATACTGTTTGGTTATAGTTGATCGATTACAAAGAGAAGGCAACATGTCGTCTTTCACGAGGTTGGCAGACGTCCTAACACTGCCGCATAAAATACAGTGAAAATGAATGAAACAAGCCTAACGGCAACAACGGTTCGCTGGCATGAGGCCGAGGGCGAGGGGCATATTGTACCGTATAATATCAGTCAGCGCCATCATCGATGACCAGAGAAACCACTAAGGGCTTGTCTGCCATGCCTATCACATCCTGGGAACCCAGGGCATTCCCACTCTGCACAGCGCGTTACAATGCCCTGGGGAAACCCACCCCGTTTCGGTGGAGTAGAGGGACGTTCCCTCATGTGTACTCGCCAGTTGGTAATTCACAAATAAACCATGCAGTGCAGTGGGGAAATACCACTTGATGTAACAACCAGATAGCGCAACTAGTACTACAACGTATGCACATAGATGTGGTGTTGCGAGTTACCGGATACCAGTCTCGTAGCACTGTATCTCATTCCATAATTTATGCATGCTGTCAAATGATAGCTGCCCCACACACCATGAACTGGATCATACCTTCGTGTTTGAACCCGTCGGTACTTACCCATTATATCGATAATCCATGAGAACCATTTTACGCGAAGTTAATTCAGGAATATTAAAAAATCCAGCGAGTTTGTCAGCGAATCGAGGAATGTTTGAAACCACCATATTTGGGAGTGACCATGGCGGGATTGAAGCTTCGCTGTGATTGGTTGTGATTTTCTGTCACTAGTTCCACAGCGAAATGGCGCCAATTTCAACAGGGCCTCGGACGTGCGAGTAGGGGAGCGCGTTTTAGAGGACCTGTTGCAAGAGGATGTGCTTATCAGGAAGTTGTTAGTATATAGGAGCCACGAACATCCTATTAAAGATGTCCTACTTTCCCCTGAGTAATAGGCGCTATGCTACTGTATGTTTATGGTGCCCCAGTTCATCCATAAAAATAGACACACGATCGATGTTCCCCGGGCCCAATGCTCGCGAGTGTACACACACTGGTCAGGAAGATGGCCAACAAGGCTGAAATCCACGTAGGGCCTACTGTATATTATTTGAATCAGGCATCTTAGTTATCAATTAAGCATGGAAATTGTTGCTACACATAAAAGAACAAGAACAGGACATCGGAGCGATGTCAATGGTTTCCGATCGTGATATCTACCACAAGCCAAGTTCCAGTTGAAGTTATGAAGTTGCAACTCTAGAGCTGGTACACTGTGACCTTGACCTCTGACCTTGGGAAGTTTTGCGTAACTGGTTAATGATGGTTAATGCAGGCTTCTAATTAGTTACTCCTGAAATTCTGAGCAGATTTACATTTTGGAACCGTGTGACCTTGACCTTGACCTCTGACCTTCAAGGTCATTGCACATAATCTGAAAGGTCATCCTTGATAACCTGGGTGTATGTGAAGGTTTTAGGCTTCCACCATCAGCAGGTTATGACTTATCTCATGTTATCTGTGACGGTTGACTGTGACCTTGACCTCTGACCTTGAGAATTATTGAGTAACTGGAACAGGCATTCTTGATTAAACCTATAGGAGATGGTTAATGCGGGCTTCTGATTAGTTTTTTCCTGAAATTCTGAGCTGATTTGCATTTTAGAACTGTTTGACCTTGACCTCTGACCTTCAACGTCATTGCGTAATCTGAAAGGTCATCCTTGATAACCTAGGTGTAGGTGAAGGTTTTAGGCTTCTACCATCGCCAGGTTCTGACTTATCTCATGTTATCAAATTTGCATATTAAATCTCACCATGATATTTTGATATATTATCGATTACGCAATGACCCGGGTATCACAGACATGAAATGATAAGCTCATCATGTTGACAGGATCAAGTTACCTGGGGGTAGGTCAGGTTTCCATAGTTGTAGCTGTTGAAGTAGCCAAGTTAGATTGTGACAGACAATATATCATAGTTTGATATATCGATTACGTAATAACCCGGGTATCACAGACCTGAAATGGTAAGCTCATCATGTTCACAGTATCAAGTTACCTGGGGGTAGGTCAGGTTTCCAGAGTTGTAGCTGTTGAAGTAGCCAAGTTGAGGTGTGACAGACGCGGACAGAATGACAGAATGACTGACAGACAGACAGACAGACAGACAGATACCACGACCAAAAACAATATGGTTTCCGATACTAGTATAACCATAATGAGTTGAAGTACATGTATGTTACCTTACCTAATGAAGCCGTGAAGGGTTAGTAAATGTATCACAATGCGCCAAACTGCTCAAGTAATGAAACAAGAATGTCCACCATTTTTAATGTGTAACACTGGTCCCCTGCCTTTTACAGCCGCTCCGCTATAGGCCTACAGTACCCGGGTACATTAATAAGCCTCGAGGACAGTGGACCAGCATGAAAATGCATCCTATAAAATAATCTCGTCATTTGGTCAAAAAATCGTCCAAAAAACACCAAGCCGATTATATTATTCAAATTGCTTATCAGGAGACATTATTTCACGCCAAATGATTTGCTATTGCGTCAATAATCAGGAGATAACGTCAATGGAAAAGGAGAAAATGGAGGAGAAAAATTGACCCACTTTTAAAAGTGTGATGATTTTAGTGGTGAGAATGCCTCAAGGCCAGCTCATCAACAATGACATGTTAATGAATATGATGAAAATACGAATTATCATAAAATATCGAAAATGGAAATTTGGGCCAAGTAAAAATCACTCCTTACCTTTAATACTCTTCGTATGTATAATCCAAAAGGTCAAATACGAGATACTAAAACTCAGTGTTGTCTCAGTGAAATATCGACGACCGTTTCTCTTGGAGTGACTGGGGGACACATCGTCTTGTTGTTTATATGGAGTTTGGCAACTGACGTCACCAACATATCATGTGATCTGCAACTTGTTACTGTTGTTTCAGACACAGGCGGGGCACCTCACTGGAAGTCGTGTTTACACCAGGAATTAACCGTGACATGTTGTGATATTACGAGGAAACTGGGGCACATCAAGGGTTGTTCCAAGAAATGACTACCATGATGGGCGATCTTCCCGATTGAAGCCAATACATGCACTTGTAACATAACATAATAGTAGGCCTATGCTTGTGCCCAACTCAGGTAGGCGTGAGTGAATGACACAATTCAGAAGGTTGGGAAAATGCACACCCGTCAAATGATACTTAGATATTATATCATGGCTATTTCTGTGTGCTCCCCGGTATCCCCCTCGTAAGTTGGTATTCTCCCGAGACCTGTGTCATATGTACCCTGACAGCAGAGCAACGTTGGCCCAACGTTGAAAAACGTCGGTGGACAACGTATGGCCCAACGTTACCATCAACGTTGTGCCAACATCATTTTGCACCCGCGAATAACGTTGAGTCAACGTTGATTTTAGGTAAATTCCGACATTGACCCAAACATTCGCCAACCTTTGATTGACATTATAGAGCACCCGAGCGCCCTCCAAACACCAACGTCGGGCCAACATGGATGAACAACCCGTGGCCGACCCATGCCCAAATCGTCGTGAACTACCTATTCTCAACGTCAGACCAACGTCGGCAAATGACATTTGCAAACCTCTGTCAACCTTTGCCGACGTTGGGCCAACGTACCTCTGCTGTCTGGGTAGGAGGAAACCTTCAGTTGAGAAACAAAGCACTCTAAGCAGCAAAACCCACTCTTAGGAGTGAGGCCACGTTTTACTTGCAAAGATACCCTGTCATTGGGCCGAATAAATAAAAACCTAGCATTTGCTTTCAAGATCAAGCAAGAGAAAAAGCAAAAGGTCACCTAGAAGAAGATCAAGTCAAAGCAAATGCTTGAAAATGTATTAATAAGCTTCTGCTTTAGCTTCAATCTTTTGCTTGTTAGATATAAGCAAGAGCTGTGTGGCACATGTGTTGCTCAACCCTTTAAGCGACGTTACGATCTTACGACTCGCACTCCCGCTCCAACTCCGAGGTGCTAAAATTCGGACTTTTCAAGTCGGAGATAAATTTACCATCCAGGCGGGTTCTATTCCTTCTCCTGAATGAGTATACACCATTGGAAAACGCCGTTGTATGACGGAGTTCCCAAAAAAGGATTCCTCTGGAGTCGGAGTCGATATTTGGAATGTTATCTGAACTTCCCTAGATCTAAACCGAGTGGTTGTTGGCTCTTGACATGTAATTCCAATGAAGGTGAGACAGGGTTGTCATCTTTTTCGTTATTTGCCAAAGAACATCATGCAGATTCAGATTCAGAAGAGTCTTAAGCCAATTCCGAAAACTTTAATCTAACTTTGGTGTCCCTCATTAAGGTATACATCCAGTTTTACTGGAACAAAAGTTAGTTACGAAGTACCGTACTAAGGAGAAAAAGGCCCAAGAACTACGGGATGTAAAGGCAACTATCTTTACCAGCTTTGGAAAGACTATGGATGGGATGCCACTGGAGTCATACAACCGCCTCTGCTCTCGACTGTATCGGGCATAGCTACAAGCCATTCCACGTTTTCTTTCTCGAAACGAAATAACTTGCGATAAGTCGCCGGTGAGATCTCATCTCGATCTCGCCGACTTTTGTACAGTTTCCCTTGTCGAATTCGCATAAATATATCCCTGCATTGCTGCTGCAAACCTGTCAAAGCAAGTGCCCAAGCACCTCCAGAGTAGCTTGCACAAAGTGTGAGCAAATGCTTCCTCATGTAAGAAAAAGATAGCTTTTATCAATACACATTCAAGCATTTTCTTCGAGTTCAAGTTCATGCTCGGTGGTTCAAGCTTTTGCTTCGTCTAGTTGAGAACTTGCTTGATCTTCCAGCAAATGCTCATTTTTATTAATGAGTTCTCAAGAAAATGGCTAGAAAAAGCAAATGCTAGTTTTTATTTATTCGGCCCATTGTCCTGAGTTTAACTGAATGGAGGTAACCACTGACATACACGGTGGTGTAGTGGTTCGGGTCTCCGACGAAAGCAGTCAGAGGGTCCTGGGTTTGAATCCCACTGGGGCGTGAGACTTTGGGCAAGTCTCTTTGCCTTACCTCTCTCCACCCAGATGTATAAATGGGTACCGGTCATGCTCAGATTGTGGCGCTGAACGAGCACACTGCAGCTCATCTGAGTTCTACTGAAAGGTTTCAGGATAGACTGGGGTTAAAGTGTAAAGTCGAATGACACCTCTACCGTTGTTGATATCAGACTAACACAAACTTGAACTTTTTTTAACTTTTTTACCCCCAGCCATTAGAAGATCTTTGTTTGACATTCAAAGTTTGAAGTCTGTTGTTAAAAACCTAGAGTGGTAATGGAAGCAACACCCATGGATCATGATGAGGGGTGTAAGTGATGGTGATACACCGGTAATGTTAGGCCCGGGCGGCCATGTTGTCAGAAACCTAATGAGTGGCAATGGAAGCAACACCCATGGATCATGATGAGGGGTGTAAGTGATGCTGATACACTGGTAATGGAAGCAACACTCATGGATCATGATGAGGGGTGTAAGTGATGGTGATAGACTGGTAATGGAAGCATCACCCATGGATCATGATGAGGGGTAAGTGATGGTGATACACTGGTAATGGAAGCATCACCCATGGATCATGATGAGGGGTGTAAGTGATGGTGATACACTGGTAATGGAAGCCACACCCATAGATCATGATAAGGGGTGTAAGTGATGGTGATACACTGGTAATGGAAGCCACACCCATGGATCATGATAAGGGGTGTAAGTGATGGTGATACACTGGTAATGGAAGCCACACCCATGGATCATGATAAGGGGTGTAAGTGATGGTGATACACTGGTAATGCTAGGGCCGGGCGGCCATGTTGATTTAGAGGAATCAGAGGAAAATACAGTGTGCAGCCCATCAGTCACACACGATCATGTTCTAAATATATAAACAAAACCACGTGGTCGTGTTAACATCATAATATTTTTAATGGAACTAGCAATTCGGCCCTTTTCTCCTAAAGTGCTGGCTTTCGGCCCTCAAGTTATTAGACTCTCTTATCACCAATCTCCATGATGATGAGTTTACATGTATTATAACAACTCAATAGCCCAGGAAATGTTATGGAATAACTATATGTATATTCTGATAATTTATGATTTTCTTACAGTGATTTTCTGGATTTTCCAGCCCGATTCCTCTGATTCCTCTAAACCGACATAACCCTACGCTCCAAACGATATCAATGGTAAATTTAAGAGTAAGATTTAGCTATACAGATGAACTACTGGTAAGCTGAGGGGACCCTTTTGTGAGGACCCCCCCC
>NMRB01001582.1:13760-28107 GCA_002633025.1 Notospermus geniculatus | reverse complement strand
TCCATTTCTTTTGAAAAGACCACTTTCCACAGCCACTTGGGACAAGTAGAATCATGTTACACTCATTATAAAGATCTGTCTCGTCATGTTCCTGGCAAAAATCCATCCACATTCACTAATTAATAAACTGGCCAGTACACATACACTTGACGAAAACATGACATTTAAAACGGCAAGTAGGAAAAACCCTTAACACTAATTGGCTTTTTAAATCTCCAATGATGATTTGTCATGCATTCATTCTATTCGGCATCACCACATTAAGATACTGAAAGCTTACAGTGAACAACCATAATGTCCTTTTTTTCAAATATCCATGTACACCCCACAGAACATAACAACACCAGTGTACGCTTAGACTCGTTTATTGCACAAACGTCAACTCAACATCAAACACACATGAAATAACTAAGTCACTACAGAACCGGATTAAACATGTTAAAACTTTGCACAGCAGAATCTGACCTGGAGTGGCACCTAGTGGTGCCGCGAAGAACCAACCGGGGTGCTGTGGGGCTAAATTACTTTTTTTTTCAAATATCCATGTACACCCCATAGCACATACCAACACCAGTGTACGCTTAATTAGAGAGAACAGATAGATCTAACAATAACAAAGTACATATGTATTAAGTTTACTCGGATATAAAAGAACATGTTAGGCTATAACACTAGCCTAGTGCAAACAACCCAAATCAGCAAGGCTTACTCAAACTGCAATGTATAAAAGCTTGAAACAAATTGTCTTATTATATGGTTAACCAAAACCTAACACAACCGGAAGAACTAATCGTGACTCAACATGTCTGTCAAATATAAGCCTGGAAGTTTAGTATGAACATAATGTTTTTCGAAAGTTTCCGCACATTTCCAACGTCCAATATATGACGCGCTATGTCTGAACCAACACCAACATCAATGGCACATGTGGCACCTGCTGGCCGAAAACACTTCGCTGTATAGCCACTACCAGAGAGGCCAGCCAACCTAATGGCCTCCTGCAAAACCTTGGAAACAGTTGAAGCATCTATTGCTTTGTAAGGATGAGACAATGTCAAGAACACTGGCGAAAAGGGGATGCTTTCTAATACTCTGAGTTCTGTGCATGTAAACTTTAAGACATGAAATCGGATCAGGTTGACAGGAGGAAGCAGGAAGGTTACAACAAACCCATCACGGTCAAAATCATTCTTTACACCATGAAAAGAAATCTTCAAGCTACCATCTGGTAGAAAAACCACTTGATCTGAACCAAATATACATTTACGGACCGAACCTGAGTCCACGGGCCGCTCTTGGGGCAAAGTCTGAAGGCCGTAACATACAACACGTACAAGTTAGTGCCAGCAAAGTAATGGCCTTAAGCCGGAGGTCTTTGAGTGGTAAAGCTTCATCTGAAGGCCAGCTAGTAAACAATTCACGAAATGGAATTGGCATAACAGGTGTTTTGGACATAAGTCTGACAGTATTACTCTTGCCAGTGCTTGTGCCAAGATGCGCTAACCAAATCCGATATTATCGTATCTCCGATCGCCCCCAATGCAGCAAGGGACCCATAAATTTGAGACGTTGGCCTATCCACAGTATTGGCAATGTGACACAAATAATCCGCCAGAGTATTTTCTGGTGGAGGAAAGGAAGGACTTTTGTACACAAAAATCCAGCAATTTCTCATTGTACCTATCATATTGCTCCACTGTCGCAGGTGACCATTTGAGCATGAATTGACTAGAGGCCTGAACTGACAGCCGGACTTAATTAACCGATTCCGCCATAAACGCACCAGGCGAAAAAGTTCCAGTTCCTGTTTCTGAGAGGTTCCGCGACCTGACTGTTAATTACTATTGTCCTTTCTGACAGTTTTAACCTTATTGGACGGGTCATAGACAATCTCCGAAGTTTCTGGAACCATGGTTTGGATGGCCACCACGGAGCCACCACGGTTGCCCATGCTCGCTGGCGTGTGATAACGTCCAATATTCTGTCTAGTAGACGAAAAGGAGGATTCACAAAGTTCATTTCGGTACTCCAATCGGTTTGCGCTAAAGCATCCACCCCGCTCGTAAACGGGTCTAAAAATCGACTGTTGTATCTGGCAATGTGAGTCGTAGACATTGAGGCAAACCTGTCTACTGTATGTGGACCGAACATTTTGTCCAACAATTTGAACACCGCGGGATGTAGTCGCCACTCGTACATCCTTGATAACCTTGACAACCTGTCCGCATGCTGATTGAACGAACCGGCCAGATGCCAAATCTGGAGGGAGATATCGAACTTTATTGCATACCACTATATTGTCTCTGCCAACTTTGTCAAAACTGTGCTGGGGTCGCCCATATTTCTTAAGTAAGCCACAGCTGCAGTAATGTTGTAGCACAGAAACTGCACACTCTTGCCCTGAAGGTCCGACCTGAAGCATAGTATAGCATAGGCCTACATGTATAACACCATGAGCAGTTCCTTGTAATTTATATGTGCATAACGGGCATCATCATCCCAACTTCCTGTTGCCTCTTTGTCGCCTGTCACGCAACCCCAGCCATCATCTGAACTATCAGTCCACGCCTGCACGTCAATAAGTCTGAGTCGGAGAGGAGACCCATTCCAATTTTCTGAAGCTTCCAGCCACCACCGAAGAGCCAACTCGGCTGGTTGACTGATCTGCAGAACATTCGACTAACTAGATTTCGAGGCAAGCAACGTATACAACGGTCTCAATTTCAGCCTACCTGGAGTAATGGCTTTGCACATATCAATAGCTTGCCCACATATCTTTGCCAAAACTCTAGCCCGCACACTACCAGCTTAAGGATCAACCTTATACTCATCTGCAATTTTATTAATTTGTCCTTAGGCAAGTACAACCACGGTTGCCCATTTGGGCTATCAGAATCAAATATGTAACCTATTCCTTCCTAGTGTTATCGTCTAGAGATGACTTTGGATAATTCACACAAAAACCTAACTCCTCTACCACCTGTATAGCAAAATCTTTGTGGTCCGTAATACACGATTTGGGTGCAGCCACATGCCGTCGTCAACATAAATCACATTTTTTATCCCATTTTCGCTCAAAAAAACATTTTTCAAATCAAATGTCTCCATGTGGTCACTGGCTTCAATACGTTCTACTACAGTGTTCACACTTTCATACTGAAAAAAGGGGTTTCCACATTATAAATGCATTGAAATAAGACAGGTTTGTAACAAGATGTAAGGAACCCCCTTTTTGGGAACGCACATACATTGTAATAGGTGAAACACCTTTTGGTCGTTTCTCTACCTTCTTGATTGCACCACATTGTTCAAGTGCTGACAGTTCACTACTCAAAAATGCCTCCTCACGTTTAGAAAAGTTTGAGTTTTTGAAATGAAAGGGCACGGGAGCATTATTCTTGAACTGGACACGACCGTATCACATGAACCAAAAGTTTGTGCAGAATTAGAATTTGAACGGTCCTCGTCCAATCTATTGTTTTGAAACTGAGCTCGGAACGCCTGGTTGTGAAAACCACCGCGACTAGTAGAAAAGCTACCACGGCCAGAGTTAAAACCACGTCCACCGAAATATCCTCTTGAACCTCGACCACGATGAGCAGCGTTGGAGGCCATAGTAGCATTATGAAGAGAAACACAAGATTCCATTGTACGAATGTCACCACTAGAAAACATGGACACACGTGTGTTCCCTGAACTGGCGATACAACTTTCCGACGCCTTCACCCAAGCTGCTGTTCACCAAGAGCAAGGACTTTTCTTCTTGTAAGTAACGAATCTGAGCTGTCAATATAGTTGCCAACTGTTCATCTCCTAGTGGGGCATCCTTATCGAGAGTCAAAAGAAGCTTGAGAAAAGTCTCAGCGTATCCCGCACAGGCTGTCACGATCAGGCGCGGATCCAGAGGGGGGCCGAGGGGGCCGCCCCCCCCCCCCTATTTTTGGAACACCAACAAAAAATGGGTCAATAATTCCGAAAAAATGAGCAAATAGATGAGGAAATCATGCCCCCAGATGCTTGGAAATCGTATCTAAGTGCATCTGGAATTCAAAATTTTCTGAGGGAGGCCCCTAGACCCCCTATTGTGGCTCCGCGCCTTGCGACGCTACTCCGTCCGCCTGTGGCTGATGGTGACCGGCCCCCCGTATTTTAAAATCCTGGATCCGCCCCTGACGATGGCAGCCTTGGACTGTTCGGAACGTATGATTCCCTTATTACCATCTACAACTTTAAAATCTTTAGGTAACTTTACCTTTTGTACTGCATCTTTGATAGAGTGATACTCGTTTTGAAGATCGGTGAGGCCTAGGCCTGTTTCTGATTCAGGATTCATCTGTTGCACGGGCGCCGATGCTGCCCGATCTTGTTGGGCCCGACTTTCACCACCACCACGTCCAGGCGATGTCGTACCTGTGTACACATCAAATACACTACTGCGTGCATTGTCACTGACGCCGCCCCATGTTTCACCATGGGTGTGGTCACCGGCCGATTGCAACTCGCCAACTTCAGACTGCAAGTTCTCTGTTACCTGAGATAGTTGATCATATTTACGTGATAATTCTGAAAGTTCGTCACTAGTTGTCTTACCAGGTGCTTACTTTGCGACAACAAATTGTTTTGAGATATCATAATCTGGTCCAATTTTCCAGCCAAAGCGGGATCCATAATACAACTCCGTTGAGCCAACGTTTGCACAACAGAATCATTCGAATCACAGCGACACCACCCGGGAGGTATTTGGGGTAATGGTGGTCTGAGAAAAGTGCATGTTTGAACGACCTCTCGACGTTTGAAATTCATTTACCTGACGCGCCTCAGCGCGGTAGGTACCGGTACTTTTTTTTATCAGCCAAATCCATTGGGGGGGGGGGGGGGGGTGGGGGGGGTCGTAAGAAGACCGGAATACCCCGAGATACGCCAACACAGAAAAAAATCGATCACATATCGAGATAAAATGAGTCTCCAGCCTACTATTTTGTCCCTAAAATGAATTTCTTTGCTACTCGAACAGAGAATGACTACCAGTTTTCTAAGGCTGGAGCCCTCTTGCATCGATTGGAGATAACTGCAACTGGAGTCTCATTCTGACGTAGAGACAAAGTCTACTCATTTTGAGTTTTCTCAGTTCTCCAGTCGATGGGACAGGGCATCGGCTGGAGAAAATTGGAAACAAACCGGAGGTGAACCAAAATCTGCTTATATGAGGAGCTCGGTGGTGTGGTGGTTCTGGTGTACGACTTGCGATCAGAGAGTCCTGGGTTCGAAACCCACTGGGTGTGAAACTTTTTTTTATATATGGAGACATCACTTGTTTATTTGATTCGAGACAACATACAATCCGGTGGAAACAGCTAAGAATCATTTTAACCAGTTGGAGACAATGTCATCTCAAGTGGAGACCCAGTTATGTCTATTCGAGTTGCAAAAGAAACTCATTTTAGGGGACAAGAGTTGAAGATTCATTTTATCTCGAGATGAGATCGTTTTTTCTTTCTGTGAAAATACACCGGAATACACAAAATATCGCCGAAAACAGGGTTAATACCCTACTAAAAATATTCATGAATTCACCCTAGAAACACCCGTCAGGAACACCGCAGGGACACCCAAGAAAACACCACACAGGATGACACCTTCTAATGGTGTCCCAATGGTGACTCAGCGGTGTCCCAATGCGTAAAATGAAACAGTCCCACCTCACAAACTCAGAGGTGTCCTTGTGAGGTGTCCGTGTGTGGAGGGACATTATAGGGGGTCCGTTTGTGGTGGGACGTATGGACTAATGGAGTGTTCGAAGGATTGAGGGAATATGTGCCCTTTGGAAGTATTCTTTCCCTTCCGAGGACACTAAGGAGAGTACCCCTTGTACCTCATAAAAATGCTTGAAAACAGTGAAGTTGTCAAGACTTGTAAAGTTTTTGACAGGTGAAGAGACTGCTCTGGAAGTGTATGTTTTACATTTTAACATTATGATATCTTATGATTATCTTTTATTAAAACGTTATTAAACTTGCGAGGAAAGATGTTTTTTTCATATAATTTGAGAACATTTTGGAGTCCTTTCATAATTTTCGCACAGTTTGCAACTAAGGAAGCTTTCCGGAGGATGTATAGTGGTGTCCTGTGGTGCCCAGCATCTCTGTGGTGGTAGAGTCAGTGGTGTTCTATGGTGGTCTGAGGTGTCCTGTGGTGCACCATATTTATGTGGTGGTATAGTTGCGTAGCTATGGCATTATGGATTAGGATGTATGGGAAAATTCCACAGCAGCACTGAAATCCCGTCAACGAAAAAACTATTTGTCGGCTATAAATCCAAGTCATTCACAGGCCCAAAAAGAAACAGATTCACTTATTCCAGTAATCGGTAGCACTTGTCACAAAAGCACGTGAATGACGAACGACGTGCTGAACTGGCGGTTGGATATAGAGAACTACATGTACACATGACTTAGGCAAAGCAGACAAAGAACTCTGTTACTAAGCCACATTGTGGCATTTCTGACAATGGCTTATGCTGATTGAATGGCCGATTACGCTGTTAACAGGCGTGATTTCTTTCTGCATGGGGTGATAGACAGTGAAGCGAACATTCGACTTCGGCTTGGCCTATAAGCAGAAAGCAGACGACCGCCACAAAATCCCGAATTTTCGTGTTATTTTCGGCGATATTGTATCCATTCATATATGATTACTTACTACGGATATCTTTCGTGGAAACAGCACCGCAAAGCACAACTAATACGGCGTGTTCACGCAATGGGAGACAAAAATGCATATTCCTGAAAAATCCTCTATGAGGCATTCTACTCGCTGGTTCGACAAAGTAATTCGCTGGCTACGCCATTTTTCGCCTGGCGGCGAGCCCAGGAACCATTGCGTCAAGCATGGAAATAAAGAGAACCTAGTGCCTAAAAGTTATGGCATATAAGAATGTTGCCGCCTACAATACTAACACGATAACAGCAAAAGTTTGTAAAACAAACCTCGCTCATTATTTTTGTGGATACTAAACTTTTCGGAAATGATGCTCATCTGAACCACAAATGTCATAAAATTTATTTGAATGAAATTCTCGACTCCGTCTGTTGTATTTGTAGTAACTTAAAATGTTACGGCTTACTCAGCCAAACAGAGTCCCCTGATCAGGGTTTTTCGATCGCCAAGAGTGTCCCACTCAATCACACAGTGGAAGAAAGGGACAGCTCGTTTTGGAGGAGCCAAAACTTCTCAAGATTAGTATCCCAATGATACTCAGGTCACCATCCCAATGACATGAATGAGCATCCTCTGTTACTCGTCTTGAGTACCCAACTACTCAGTATGAGTACTTTTTGGCACTTGATATGAGAAGCCATACATGCCATACGAGTATATTTGCTAGCTCATTATGAGTATTTACCTACTCACTATGAGCAGAAATAGAATCTCATTTTGAGTACCTTTCTACTCATCTCACGGACGGACCAGTTAGTACCCTAAAGTACTCATCCTGAGAAGGGAATTTCTTTCAGTGCAGGTTAAAGGCCTAGAAAACTATTGTCTGATGTCTGTATGGTGCTTCACCAGAGGCATTTACCCGCAGGATAATCACACGCGTCTAACTATCCTGCGTCTAAAGGCGGTGACAGACTGGTCCGTTCCGTGTGCGATACGTATCCGTCAAGCACGTGTCCGACACAGCAAAAAACGGAGGGCCGTGACAGACTAGTGCGACAAGTCTACATCACATGGTCATTTTAGCCATTGTCGTCTATCAAGAAGGAAGTGATTCGTCCGCGACTCGGAACAAAAAGAGCTGTCGAATTCAAAGGATTTTATAGGGATAATGTCCATAAAAGGTCGGCGTTGTGTTTCCGCAGTCCGTAAAAATCGCCCACCCGGTTGATTCGGGGCGGATTGACGTGCCGTGTCGGGTCGGATACGCACCAGTCTGTCACATCAAATGGAAATGAGTAGAAAGTGATTCAAGCGGAGCAACGTACCGGGTCGTATACGGATCGTATACGGACCAGTCTGTCACCGCCTTATGCCTGGCTTTCACTGACGCTACGAATGTCCCGAATCGCCCCGAATCTGAAAGTTGTCGGGTTCGCAGATAATTCTCAAACGATTCTTGAATCTCATTTTGAGTACCTTTCTACTCATCTCACGGACGGACCAGTTAGTACCCTAAAGTACTCATCCTGAGAAGGGAATTTCTTTCAGTGCATCCACCATTGGATACCCCTGAACACCCTTGACACCACTTGTTCCACCACAGGACATGCATGGTCCCACCACAGCACACCCCTAAATCACCATAGAACACCATTGGCACACCACATAAACACCCTAAAACACCTTTGGACACCTTTCATCCACCTCAGGCTCCAGTTCCATAGAGTTCACGTGTACACTTTTCTCGCGTTACACTTCACGTTTTCCTTTCGTTCCTCGGAGAAAGCATGTCACAGGACGGGTAATGTGTGTCTCGTTGTACGCTGAATCGAGGAACGAAAGGAAAACGTGAAGCGTGGCGCGTGAAAAGTGTCAACGTGAACTCTATGGAACTGGAGCCTCAGACACATTTTTCGTAGGGTAGGCGTCCTTTCACTATTATACAGTAGTGGGGTAATGCAAACATGTCAGCGTTAAGATGTGGTAAATGCCAACAACTCCTAAAAAGTATTACGCGAAAGTGGAGCTTTTCCATGAGGTGAACAGTAGCGGTTGACTTCGTCAAATAAGAAAAAGGGCCCGAAGTTCGTGGGCTATATTTCTGTCACAGCGGCCATAGCTTGGTTTCCCAAGCCCGCCACCACTAGTCACTAGAAAATTGTGGTATGGGACGAGGGAATGGACTACCTCGTCCCCCCTCAATTCATAACCTATTCTGCACTAACGGGGATAGAATCTTTAGGGAGTTTTCGCAAAGCCCCCGAAACGCCAACGCGAACGTCTATCCTTTTGTTCGGTGCTCTAGTCTTGGCATCGAACAATGGGTTTGGCGTTCGCGTTGGCGTTTCGGGGGCTTTGCGAAAACTCCCTATTATTACTTCAGGAGGTAATAAATAAATACTTCTTCATTGTACCGACAATTTCCACGCAAATTACGTGAAACATGCCTTGGCCATCTGCCTGGCCATACGACATGTGAAACGGCCGAGCAGAATGGACTCACTTCGGTTTCGAACAGCGATTCCAATCTGAAGAGGTCGCGGCCATCGTTCCTCGGGTAAGATATCTGAAAACGGCTAAAACCCAGCACAAGGTTCTTGTGCTCATCGATTATACATGTACGAATTATTTGATAAAGTAATCGTACCAAAAATTAGAATTTGTTCCAGTATTTGTAAAAATACTAAATTTGTACTATTTTAACATTCTGTCACAGAATGATTCAGTGTTTCAATAGTAAACTAGCTACGAAGATTTACGGCCATCCTCGCCAAGACGCACCGAATTTGCACGACGTCACGAAAGAGACGCAACGTCATACCCCAAAGTGATGACGTCATAGTAGAAGCATATTCGTATTTCGGAATTCGGAGACGTTGCAGAACCTCCCTATTAAGGAACAAATTACGAACTCTTTCGAATCCCTACGCACTTGCTTGTGCACCGTGAGAAATTCATCCGCCTTCCCTTACGAAAAAGTCCCATATGTGATTTGTTTTCACATATGTGAAATGACTATTCCCATATGTGAAACGGCTCTTCACATATATAAAAACCCTTGCATTGTGTGAATGTTATTTTCCCACATGTGATTTTCAGATTCCCATATGTTAATATTCATTTACCACATGTGAAATTTCCATGTGATTATTTCACACGTGGGAATTTTTTTTCACATGTGGGAATTTCTTTTTTACTTACGAAATTACCACATGTGATTTTTCTACATGTGCTATTTTTATTTTCACATATGTGAACTTTTAAAATTACCATGTGTGATTTTTTTCACACATAGTACTTCTGTTTTCTCAAGAAAATCACACATGTGATTTTCTTCACACATGGGATTTTCTTCACACATGGGATTTAAGTGAAATAAATCATTAAGAACGGAGTGACTTTTGAAAATGAAAATAACAAGCAATATATGACAAACTTTCCTTATAAGTGTGTTGGTTATAACCTACAGGCAGACAGGTAAGCAGGTAGACGAGTTTGTTTTATTTACAAGGTCAAACATGAAGCTTTTACCGGCGGACAACTGGGGGGATGGCAATTATGTTATAATTTGCAAATATTTAATAAACAACGCCATTTTCTGTGAAAACAAATGCATAAGAAAATTACTTAACTACCATTTGAAATATCAAACAAAAAATTGAAGTTGTGAATGTTCATGTTTCAGAATTGTGAAGGTGATAGTTTTATAACATTGGTTTTGTCTGTACCAAAGAAGAGATACTTTTCTATTCATTGATATTCCCCAACCATCTGGAACTGTTAAAGCTTCTCGGCTTATTGGGTAAGATTAAAGTTATTTATAGTCTAAGGCTGTACCTGATGGTGGCCTTTTCCTTCTATATCTGACACAAGTCAGGCGATGAAGAAATTAGAGAAAAACGGTGAACTAAGATTATGACCAATATTGGATTTACATGTAGGATTCACATATGGGATTTCAACAAAAATCCTCCAGGGAATTTTTCACACATTGGAAAAAAGCGGCAAATTTCACATATGGCCTTATTTTCACATATGTGAAATAATTCCCACATGTGAAAAAAGAAATAACACATGGGAATTTTTCGTAAGGGTTGAACAATGCATTTGCACTGTGCAAAAGTAGTACAGGTGTGACAGGAATGAACGTCCTAGGAATGCAATCCGCCAAACAATAGCCCGCTATTGTAAGGTTATATCCGAATGGCATGGTCTCCATAGCCATTTATTCTAATCCCTCGATGAATAATAGGACCGGACTTTGATTCCAGGGGGACTTTGATTCCTGTCACACCTGTCTAGGCATTTCCACAATTTGATGTGGCATTGAACTCTGGGTACGAGACCCCGGTGGTGACGTCACATATTCAGCGAGCGGACTGGGCTAAATTCGTCTTCGTGCAGCGTCGTGAGAATAATTTATGCCCACAGGTGGTGACATCACATGTTCATCGCCGGTTACCAAAAAAACGCTTCAAACTCATCACTCGATCCCGCTTTTGACAAATTTTCACGTTAGTTTGCCTCATAATTCTGATACACACTGATCCTGTACAGTTTGAACGCCCGTCTTTTCCTGTAAATTTAGTCTAAGGTGACAAAGTTTCAGGCACAATTTCCCATCCAAGGCCAAATATAGCTGTGAAATGCATGTAATTAATAATTAGCAAACTTTGCTGATTTGCCGCTACGTGGCGGTTGGTTTCCTTGCGTCCAGATGGCATTGTGACAATCAGCCAGCGCCCCATCGATGGCCAGAGGAACCAGCACATTATGTTTATTTATGGTGACTTACAAGGGGGACCTAGTTCATACAAACACGAACACGATCGATGTACCGTATTTATGCCGATTTATGGACCTGCGCTTATAAACGAAAATCGCTTGCTTTCAGGCCTTTTTTCCGCCTTCGTTTCGTCCGATTATAATAAGCACATGCGCTTATACTTTTCTGGAACAAAACCGCTTCTTTGGCTGGACAAGTAGACTGGCGGCAGGGAGAAAACGCGGAATTCCACGGAAATCCGCCAAGAATCCGAAACTGCAATTACTTATAGCTTTTAACAATGGAATAAACTATACACTGGCCTTAACACATGTAGGGTATAATAATAATGAAATAACAAGGCCAAGCAAAGCAGTTGGAATGCGGCACGGCGGCATTGTTTCTGTAGCCCAACCACCTTGCTACCTCGTATCTAGGCTAGTGCCAATATGATAAGAGATAAGGGGAGGGGACGGGAGGGGATGATCCACGTGACAAGTTTCACACCAGTTAATAGTACTGTATAAACTGCAGACCACAAAATTATGTCTAGCGGAATTCCGTGGAATTCCGCGTTTTCTCCATGCCGGTAGACTGGTAGGAGAGAACAATCTTTTCCCAAAACGTGGAAAAAACAAGAACAGGACATCGGAGCGATATCAATGGTTTCCGACCTTGAATACAGTGGCCAATGTACCATTAGCCATTTTCCACGTGAAAGTATGAGAAGTTTACTACTCTAAAGCTGGTTGACTGTGACCTTGACCTCTTACCTTGAGAAGTATTGCGTAACTGGAACATGCGTCCTAATTAAACCTATAGTAGATGGTTAATACAGGCTTCTAATTAGTTTTCTCCTGAAATTCCGGGCAGATGTGCATTTTAGAACTATTTGACCTTGACCTCTGACCTTAAAGGTCATTGCGTAATCTGAAAGGTCATCCTTCATAACCTAGGTGTAGGTGAAGTGATTACACAGAAAAGAATGAGTTGCAGTATAGTACCTTACCTGATGAAGGGTTAATAATGGTATCACAGCCCATCGAACTTCTCCAGTGATGTAAAGGATGGCGGCCATTTTTTACTGAAGCAAGCATGCCGGTGAGATCATGTGATTCAGTACGACCAATCAGAAGGCGGCCTCAAAAATAACCTCTAGAATTTCTCAAACTTCATACCTAATGTTTTTAGGTGAGCTCCGTCTACTGATATAAAAAAATTGAGAAACATTATGGAATTCTTAAATTATCGAAATTTTGATAAGCTCAAAGATCTCAGCAACCACTGAGCAAATTTTGATGAAACAAAACCCAAAATCCTTAGAAAGTTTCACTCTATCATAACTGCAACAAAATCACAAAATTACATAATAAAAATGTTGATTTTTAAGATTTTTTCTCATGACCTATTACGCAATTACGATCTTTCCAAATTTCCAAAATTGTGGAACAAACCGTGTTGACCCATTTGAAATATTCAAGGTATCAGGTGGAGATAAATTTGTGTCCATGACTGTACACATCGAAACGTAAACAAAGTGACCCTCGATTCTCCAATCGTCTTCGACGCGGAAGCTTTCGGCAACCTTCGGGCCGCCATTGAAAGCACCTCGTCAGTGTAGCGGATTAAGTTTGACCACCATATGGTCAGTGAACAGGTCAGAAGTGATGCGGTTGTAGCGTTGCGCATACTGGAAATAGTTTACATATATTTTTTTTAACTGATGTTTGTTTGCACAAAATGAGTTATTTCGGAATGAAGATAAATATAAAAACGTTTGAGTGGTTAACTCTGCATTTTGCAACGATTTTTATTGAAAAATGTGTATGCATTAGGTGACTCTTTCTCCCTCCCCACCTCGACCACGAAACAAAAATGGCCGCCATAGCTTCACCACTTGAGAAGTTCAACGTGTTGTTATAGCGTGAATAACCCTTCATCACGTACATGTAAGGTAACATGCTTCAACTCATTTTTCTATAGCAACGCTCACAATGCCTTAATTGGTGAATTAGATCATTCAAATAGATAGATTTGAACAGTCTTGTCGAGCGACGTTAACTGATCTTCATCAGAGTAGTTCCCGGAGCAATATGGCGCTGTCCGATATACGTCAGAGTTACGATGATTGTCGATCCTCCTGTTCGAACAAAACATCCATCTTGCACAGCAAAATTATGCTAACTGATAATCCAGCAAGTTAAACAACAACCCACGACCAAAACGCTCGATATAAACTCGATCTTGCATCATGAGACACAAGCCTCAATCCACGCTAAAGCTAGGAGTCCACCACTTATTTTCAAACTGATTTTGCGTTGCTACTAATTGCTTGCAGCTGAGTTGCGTTGCAACTGGACACTCGATCACCCGCTAGACGTGATTTCCACCAACGGCGAAGATGTGGTCAATTTCAGTCGGCAATCGGTCGGCGACCGGTATCCATTCCCTGCGATCGTATTCAATCGCAGGAAGCAGATTCCCAACGCAGAAAATCAGCAGTGGATTCCTAGCTTAGGGTAGGGACACACCCAACGCGATTCGTTGACGCATGCGGCAACGCCTTTGTTATTTTACGCCGCACTGCACGCAAACAAAGGTTTTGACGCATGCGTCGCCCAATCGCATGCGAATCGCGTTAGGTGTGTCCCTACCCTTAGGAAATAAGCCACATGTACTTTTCATGCGTTCCTCTATGAGGTGCCATGTGGGAATTAAAGCGATTGGCTCGCGGGGTTTGTTGTGGCGCCATGACAGTTGGTCATCGATATCAAGCAGCATTTTGAGAAAAAGGCAAAAGAAGGATTTTAGTTAAATGGGAAATGCATTAGACAGCCAAACTTCGGAGGCGCATTCTGCAAAATCTGCCGCTTCAAAATCAACGGGAATAGTACAAAATGTACATCTTGACCTACTGAATTT